>PVLA01011956.1:0-36958 GCA_004027455.1 Hydrochoerus hydrochaeris | reverse complement strand
CTGCCACAGGGAGCCAAACAGGTGGGGTCAGGTGCACTAGCCCATGGTTAGTGCTAGGAATGTGGTCCCACAGAGGTGTGACCAGCTAGATGACATATTGCAGTTGGACAGGACAGGCCTGAACCAGCAACCACAGTGGCATCAGTTGGCTAACCCTGACCCAAAGTGGACTGGTGGGATATGCTTGGGCTGGGTTATGCCCCTGATTGAGACTCAATAGCTAGTGACAAAACTTTTCCCAACCTGTGACATCTGCAAGGCACAGACTAACATGCTGAAGGCACTAACTGGCTGACTGGCTCAGAGAAGAGTGACCAGGCCACATCACCCATGCATGCACCTCACAGATCAACAGCAAATTGGAGAGGGCAGCAATCCACTAGCCAACATGCTTCAGAAAAATCATAAGCACTATGGAAAGAACCTGAGACCTCCACAATACACCTGTCTGAAAGAAACCAAAAACATTACAAGAGAAAGAAACAAGAAAAAGCCTCCAGCCACTGGCCCAGGGAAAATAAGTCCAGGAGAGGTAAATACAGAAGAGATCAAGGGCAGCAAAAATGCAATATCAGACACCACCTCAGTGGAAATAAAAAAAATACTACTATGACCTCAATTAAAAACTTAAAACTGAAATTCTAACACAATTGAAGCAAGATATAAGAAGATTAATAAAAGAAATGCTAAGTACCTCTCAAGAAGACACAGATGGAAGAATGGAGGAACCCAGAAAAAGGAGAGAAACCTTTGATGAAGAATATAAGCAAAATCTAGAATACTAAAACAGATCCAAAGGGAATACCAGGAAATTAAAAATTCCATTGAAAACTGGCAAAATTTCTTGACAGAAACTAAAAACAACTTTCAAAGCTTGAAGATAAATTTGCAATGTGTTATTGTGAAAGGAAAGATCTCTTTAAAATAACAAGGAACCAGGAAGTAACAGAACAAAGTCAAGAAGACAACAAGAGGATCTACAACTTAATAAAAAACATGAGCAAAGAAGCTGGAGGAAATAAAAAGGCTATTCACATACATAATCAAGGAAAACTTCCCAAGCACAGGAAAAGGAAATAATATTCAATATATGAGTCATAAGAACTCCAGCCAGCTACAACCAAAGCATATTTACACCCAGACATATAATAATCAAGATCCCAGAAATTCATCACAAGAACAGAATATTAAAAGTGGTCAGAGAAAAGAAACAGATAACCTATAAAGGAAAATCCATCAAAATAAAAAAAAAAGACCTCTCGACATGAACTATCAAATCAAGAAGATCTTGGAGCAAAGTATTTCAAGCCCTGAAAGAAAATAACCTCCAAACCAGATTGATGTAGCCTGAAAAACTATCACTCAAAATTAATGGAGAAACCAGATATTTCCATGACAAAGAGGAATTGGGGCAGTTTGTGACCACCAGTCCAACCCTACAAAAAATACTGAAGGACATTCTAGAGAGAGAGAAAAAAATCAACAGGATTCCAGGAACAATGGCAGAGAGGCCTCACTGAATGGGGTAGACAGTGGAATGAAGGATAAAGTAAACAACCAGTAGCAGAAAAATAGCATAGCAAAGATGAGACAGAGAAGATTGGCTATAATCTCTAACACAGACGGCCTGGATACTTTTCGTTAGAAAAAAAATCACAGGCAGAGTAGGTCAGAAGATAGGGTCCATCAAGATCCTCTGCATAGGAAATATAATTAACCTGAAAGAGGGTTTATGGACTGAAAGTCAAAGATGAGAAAATAATGCTCTATGTGACAGGGAACCAGAGAGAAATAGGAGTAGCTCATTCAGCAGCTACAGAAAGGTTGGAAAGACATGACACTTTTGTGCAGTGGAGAACTACTCAGCTACAAGGAAGGCAAACCTTGAGTCTTTTTTAGGTAAAGGAATACAACTTAAGATCAAGCTCAGTGGTAAAAATGTTCAGAACCACTTAGGTAAATAGTAGGTTGCCTCCCTAATCTAAAAACTAAAGGAGTTAGTGGGATCCAAAATGTAAAGTGCACCCTGTGAAAGTGAAAGGGGAGGAATTGTCTAAAAAAGGAAGGCAGAGGACATTGTTAATAGTGTATCATGATTTAAAACCCACATTATTCTCATCACTCGGTTTATTTTTGTTATATTCTCTTTCAGTCTGTCTACTTGCACTAGATTTGAGGGTACAGACAGCTATTCCAAAAATAGCACGATATACTACAGTAACCATCATTAATTTTCTATTAACATAATCTGAAGCACTGTATTACTTACACTTTCTTATTATGACTGATCTTATTCGAATCTGGTTTTTTAGATTGCTTTCTTTTCTTGACTGATTTTATTTGAATATGTTATGTTTGATAGTATCAAGTCTGATAGTATAGGCAACTTCCTTTTTCCTGCTCTTACAGATTTTATCTTTGAGAAAGATATTTAATCTGTTAGTTCTCAAGCATAAAATACCCACAGTACACCAAGATATTTCTTAAATTTATTTGGAAGAAAAAATTAAAATGTGTAGGAAAAACTATATCAATAAATGCATAAGTAATAAGAGTTTAGTGCATAATCCTTATGCTATTGTGCTTATTACCACCACCTATAGCCTATTACAACAGAACCATAAGTGATATCACATCAGCAAACAGAGAAGCTGAAACATCACCCAGAATTTGGAGGTAGATTTATTTAAGACAATGGGGAGAAAACCACAAAAAAATTGTCAGACCCTGATCTTTGGTACACTTGGCTTATATTTGCACATTATTACTGATTGACCTAAAAGATAACTACATCCTACGTGTTGCATATTTGTAAATTCCAACTTCTAGCAAACCAGGAGATATGGCAAACAAGTGCTTGAAATAATATATTGGTTCAGGATACAGTTGGCTATGTAAGAGAAATATGTACTTGGCATTGGTGGAAGGCAGGAAGACAAATCTGTTCAGGGAGCAACTACTTGGAGGAAATTTAACTCTAAAACTTAACTCTCCATTTTCCTCTTCAGTGTCACTTAATATACACTTTGCTATGTAGTTGATTTACTATCACTTTGCAGACCAGCGCTTGGCACATTACAAGTCATCTTATTGGGTGAAGTAATTAATAAATTTTATACCACCCCTCCTGGATTTATGAACTCTATGCTGTTCTTCTAGGAATGCATATTTCTCCTCTCAGGAATATATAGTAAATAGAGAGCAGTAAAACCTGAAATGGGATCCAGGTTTTAACCCTATATTAGACAACATACCTACCATGCAAGAAATGCTAGTTTTGATCCCCAACTCAGAGGTGCTGTGATAAAGATTTCACACTATTCTTCTGATTTCTTATTACCCATTACTCCTTAATAAACACCCCTTGGTATCTTCAACAAATAGAGTTATAAATACTCGATATCTACAAGTAAATAAAATGAATTGTATACTTGCAATATAAATTTTTAAAACACAAATTTTTTCAATGAAATAAGATCTCTCTGATATTATGTGAAAAAATGATTTTGAGGTTCAAATATAGTAAGTGACTTTGTAGAATTTCTAAAAGAAAACAGAGTCTTCATATTGGTCCTAGTAATTTTCATATACACATGACAAGAAATGTTCAGCCAACATAACAAAATAATGGACTATTGGGACAATATCAAAATAATGGTTATTGCTCAACTATGTAAATATTGCACAGAATGGAAAGCAACCTATGGAAGGCTAGAAAATATCTGCAAAGTATATATGAGATAAGGAACTAAACTACAAAATATATAAGAAATCTTACAAATCACAAATCACCCAAATTTAAACTTGGGCAACAAATTTGAATGCACATTCTCCAAAGAAGTATACATTTGTTTCTGAGTCAGATGGTATTTCAATATTGTTTTAATTTGCATTTCTTGAATGACAAGTGATGTTGAACATTTCTTCAAGTATTTATTTGCCATTTGTATTTCTTCATCTGAGAAGTGTGTATTCATTTTAGATGCTCATTTTTGGAATGTATTTTTGAATTTTAGAGACTGATGTTTTTCAGTCCTTTATGTGTTCTACATATAAATCCTTTGTCTGAGTCGCCCAAAATTCTTTCCCATTCTGTGGGTTTTGTTTATGCTTTGCTGGTGATTTCTCATAAAGTTCAAGAACTTTTTAATAAGATGAGATTCCAGTTGTTCATTCTTTGAAGTGCTTCCTGTACAGTTTGAGTTTTATTTGTGAACTCTGGCTACTCCTGTCTTCAAGATTTCTCTCTACTCTGTCTTCCACCCAATTATAAATGTCAGAGTTGTGGGGGGTAATTAATCCTTCTCCATTTTTGGTGGGAGTGTACACTGGTATAACCATGGTGGAAATAAGTTTTGAGATTCCTCAAAAAACAAAAATTGGAGGTCCCATTCAGTCCAACTAGTGTCCTTCTGGGGATTTTCCCAGAAGAATTGAAAATATGCCATAGTGATATATGTGTACTCATGTTTACAGCAGTGCAATCTGTAATATCTAAATTTTAGAAACAACCCAAATGCCCATCAACCATGGAATTTTTAAAAAGATGTGGTGTTTTTATACATTGGAGTATTACTCACCTATAAAGAAGAATAAACTTAAGGATTTTATAAGTAAATGGATGTGACTTGAGACTGTGCTCATAAGTGAAATAAATCAAACTAACAGGTGTAAATGTAATTTTTTCTACCTATTTTTAAAAAACAGAAAGAATACTAAAATGTAAAATAGATATAATAAAGATGAAAGGGAAAAGAAAGTGCTCAAAAGCAAAGAATAACTGGGATAAGGTAAAGGAGAAAAGGAAGAAAGAAAGGTATTATATGAATATAGGTATACATATATGTGTGTGTATATGTATACAAGATAGATAACTATTTTACTAAAATCTGTAAGTTCATCCATAAAGTTGTTCTTTCATTATTTTATTGCTTGATAATATTTTTCATGCCTAAAATTTGTAATCTGAACCACTACTTCTGAGATGACAATATGCAATATATTAAGTAGTGTTAGTTTCTTACTATTTTTTTAAATTCTGTATCATTTAAAAACTTTTTTTATTTAGTTTTTAAAATAAAAAAGAATTTTAAAAGAAGATATAAAATGCTATCAGATATATTCCATATTTTTAATGTTATGATTCTACTTGCGCACATCAAATTTCCTCAACAGCCCTTTTGAACAAATTAAATGCCCCTGATTCTGTGTATTATTGATACTTTTGTGGAAGATTAATTAACTTTTAATATGCAGATTAATTTAGGGTCTGTCTATACTCTTTCATAGGTTTATATGTTATCATAGTACTGGGGAGATCTGGACTCCTTCTGATATTCTCTCCAGATTCTTGTTATACTGAACAATGAATTGGACAAGAAAGGAAAAAATGGTGGTAAATTTTTACATTTACTAAAGGTGCTCCTTGTTATGCAGAGGGAGTGCAGACTATTTAAAAGTAGGAAACATATGCTTTGCAAAGTACAGAGCAAGCCACTGAAAGTGATTATGGTGGACATGAGGTTAATCATCTCCATTTTATGTAACCTCATACCTGATATCAGACCTAAACCACTTTATTTTTTATTGCTTTATTTTCTAGTAGAAGAATTACAGCAAGCTTGCTCTGACTGGCCCAAAATGAAGGGCTTTGGTGCATGTGTCCTGCAATTCCATGATTCATGTGTTGTGACAACTCATCCAGCTGGTTAACCACATCCTAATATTCTCCTTCATATGTCT
This sequence comes from Hydrochoerus hydrochaeris, assembly GCA_004027455.1. Taxonomy (NCBI): domain Eukaryota; kingdom Metazoa; phylum Chordata; class Mammalia; order Rodentia; family Hydrochaeridae; genus Hydrochoerus; species Hydrochoerus hydrochaeris. The sequence goes on along the minus strand of PVLA01011956.1, from coordinate 31,216 downwards.
ATCTTTATAATTTTTCCATACTATTTTTTTCACTGTGCACACTTTATTTAAAGAGAAACAAAAGCATGTAAAGGGTAGAGATAACACAGAATTTCAAAAAAAAAAAGATAAACAATAAGAAATCACTAGTTGGTAAATTACATATTGTCCTCTTAGAAACAGTTGTTCATGTTACAAAATTAAAGCATACAAAGTAGATATTCAAACAGTGAGACTGTAAACAGCTATGCATGCAAGAGTCTCTACATGTATTTCTATCCTTTCTGTATTAGAGGGAAAAACAAAGCATAGCAACACAAAACAAAACAAATTCCTATAAAAACATGAAAACAAAAAGTCATATAAAACCACAGTACAAGGTGATCTACAATGGTTACTGTGGTGTTTCTTATTATTTTCAATATAATTGTCTATATAATCAGGCATAATTGAATATAGCAGTATAGTTGAATATAGCAGTACATAGAAATATTAGTAAAAATAAAACATTTCAGACAGTATAAAACTTCAAAGGCAGATAATAATCAAACCAGAGCGGATATTCTAGTGAATCTTGTCATCTTCAGTGTAGTTGCCTATACTCTCAGACTTGATACTATGAATCATAACAGCTTTGAATAAAACCTATCAATACAAAACAGTGATTTAACAAACAAGATTCTATTATGATCAGTCATGGTAAAACTGTGTAGGTTTTACAGAGCTTTAGATTAAGTTAATAGGAAATTAAGGATTACCGCACTATATCCTGCTACTTTCAGGATTACAGTCTGTGCCTTCAAATCTAGTACAGGTAGAATGACTGGAACAAAATATAATACATCTAAGCAGAGTAGTGTGAGTAATGTGTTTTTTAAATCCTGGTACACTATTAACAACATAGTGTATCAAGACCATCTATGTTAGAAATTCTAGTTATCCTTCTCTGCCTCATTTCTGCTATGCTATTTTTCTGCCTTTGTTTGTCTATTTTTCTCCTTCATTCTACTGCCTGCCCCACTCATTGAGGCCTTTCTTCCACTGTTCCTAAAACCCTGGTATTTTTTTTCACTCTCTCTAGAATGTCCTTCAGTATTCTCTGTAGGGTTGGTTTGGTGGTCACAAACTCCCCCAGTTTCTTTTTGTCATGAAAGCATCTTGTTTCTCCATAAATTTCTAGTAACAGTTTTGCAGGATACATCAATCTGGGCTGGAGGTTATTTTCTTTCAAGGCTTGGAATACTTTGATCCAAGCTCTTCTTGATCTGATAGTCTGTGTCAAGAAGTCAGCCATGGTTCTGATGGGCTTACCTTTATAGGTAATCTGTTTCTTTTCTCTGATGGCTTTTAATATTCTGTTTTTATATTGTATATCTGGTATCTCAATTATTATATGTCTGGATGTAGATCTGTTTAGGTTGTAGGTGACTGGAGTTCTGTATGCCTCGTATAACCCAATGCCATTTTCTTTTCCCATGCTTGAGAGGTTTTCCTTAATTATTTCCATGAATAGCCTTTGTAATTCACCTGTTTGTATTCTGGCTTCTTCATTCACATTTCTTATTCTTAACTTGTAGATTCTCTTGTCATCTTCTAGCCTTTGTATTGTTACTATTTCCTCATTATTTTTAAGAGATCTTTCCTTTCATGATCAGACATTGCAAACTTGTCTTCAAGTTTTGATAGTCTATCCATAGTTTCTTTTAAGGAGTTTTGCCAGCTTTCAATGGAGTTTTTAATTTCCTGGTAGTCTCTTTGAATCTGCTTCATGTATTCTATATTTTCTTTATATTCTTTGTTGAATGTTTCTCTCCTTTTTTTGTGTTCCTCCTTTCTTTTGTCTATGTGTTCCTGAGAGATGCTTCTTGAGAGCACTTCTTTTATTACTCTACCCATATATTGCTTTACCTGATTTAATATTTCAGTCTTGAACTCATCTACAAGGTCCCAAATATATCTCTTAATGTCCATTGAAGCCATGTCTGATGTTGCATGTTTGCCACCCTCAGTCTCCCTTGATTTTCCCTCTCCTGATCAGGGCTCTCAAGGTTCTGGGCTGGGGACCTCCTCCTACCTCTCTCTCCTGTCATGGTCATGGTTTCCTCCACACAAGTTACAGTACAGGTCCCAGCCCCCTTCCCTGTTGGCCACGTTTCCTCCAAAGCACTCTTGCAAGGGACCTCTGCCCTATCCTGATTGCTCTTGTACTGAGGTATAAGCAGCGGCAGCTAATACCTGCCCCTCCCCACCGGGCCAGCCAAATTTCAGGGGCCTTCACCCTGTTAGTGCATGCTAGGTGCAGGGAATCAATTGGGATGGCTCTTTGGGTCCCAGGCACGGGCGTGGCCCAGTCCAAGCAAATCCCACAAATCTGCTCTGGGGAGAGAGTAACCAACTGAATTCACTGTTGCTCCCAGTTCAGGCTCCTCCTGCCCCATTCCAACATGTCACACATTTTGTCTTGCCCTTCCTGTTTGGGAGTTCTCATTCCCAGCACTGACTATGGATTAAAGAAGGGCCTTTCATGGGCTCGGCTCTCTATTGGGTTACCAAACCCCGAATTTATTGCTGCTGTGTTTCCTGTGAGTGGCAGTGGGAATGAGTTTGGGAGGCTCTGCTGGCCAGTGCAGATGCAACCTGGCACAAATTTAGGCCAGCACAAACTTGGCAGGTTTCCACAAAAATGCTGTGTCCCATAATTTTTAGCTGTTTCAGTTGTAGTTGCAACATATTTGATGAGTTTTTTATGTTTTAATTTCTTCCTGTGTCAAGAGGATCCATCTCCCTCTGTCTGGGTCTCTCCAGAGTGTTTTATTCTGGCATATGAGTTGTTTCTACTGGAAGGCTTTGTATTTTGTTGCTCATTGATCAGCCATCTTGAATTTTCTCCATACTGTTTTAACTATTGTAACTTTGTAATACATTTTAAATGATACCAAAAAGCAGTTTAATATTATTAGTAATCAGGAAAATATAAGGCAAGAGTGTATTACATATCATCTCAAATTTGGATGACTCATTGAAATAGTTAATCCCATATAAGCCAAGTTTGAGTTCTGACAACATTGAAGAATGAAGGTCTGAACAATATGCAAGAATTTAGGAGCATTTTTATTGGAAATATGAGGAAAAAGCCTCCTGGTTTCTTTAGGGGGAATCTGAAAAGTGGAATTTCTGCACAGTCCCTCAGTCCAGAACTTTTTATAGACAAGAGGAGCACAGAACTTGTCAGTTGTTTATTGACCCTATATGACAGGTAGCTCTGGGAGTTTAAAATCACCAGTTGGAACTCAAGCTCCCCAACCCAGTTAGTCAGCATATAAGGTTTGAAAGAAAAATAATTTTAGATTGACTGGTTATTTTGCACCATAACTTCCACAAAACTCAGGCACTCAGTAGGGATGGGCAACAACATCCTTTGGTAGGGAGGAGATTTTAACTCACATTGCCTGAGCAAGTACATTCTAGCTCCAAAATCATGATTCACTTTCTAATCATGTTTTAATTTTTAGCAAATATCCATGGGCAATAAAGAAAATATAGTATGTGTAGGTTTATCACATAATGTGGTGCAACATGATCTAGTCTGAGGCAAGAAGTATATATGGAAGATTTGAAACAGCATTATGCTAAGTAAATAAAGGCAAGCACACAATGACAAATACAGCATTACTTTACTGATGCATGCCTTCTGAAATAGTCAAACTCAGAGAAGTGCAAAACTGAGTGGTGGTTGGCAGAGGATGTGGTAAAGTGGGAAATCAGAAGTTGCACAGTAGAGATAAAGTTTCAGTTATAACAGATGAACAAGTTCTTCAAATACGCTATGTCATGTAATGTCTACCATTAGCAATATTGTATTGTACACATAATATTTGTTAAGGCAAATTTCATATTTAAGAGTGTTATTAAACAAAGAAAAATAATCACAGCAAACAGTGCCAAAAGGAAATTTCTGGAGGTGGTGAAAGTCTTTTGTTTTGATTAAGGTGACTACAACTGATATTAAAGAAAAAATAAATATTTCTACTGAAAATGAAAGAAATATGGCAAAATTCATCATTGGAACAGAAACTACAATTTGCAAAACTAGCATTATTCACAAAACAGATAAACTGTACTGAAACACAATGTGCAAAAAATAACTAAGTTCAGATGCTTCTTACAAAAATTTATGTTGCCTATTCTCTGGAAGAGACAACAGATCTACTGATCTAACCATAATTCAGAAAGGACTCCCAGTTTTAAAAGTAAAACTACAACTTCTGTCAGCATTTTATCAGTTTATATATTCTGACCAGTTTCTTAGTGTGTAGAATGCCTCTAAAATAGCTGGTCAACTAAATGTCACCAAGTTTTGGGCTTCTCCCTTCTCCCTCTGGAATTAGATTCCAGGTTCATTTTATCTCGAATAATTACATAAAATGAGTCAAAAAAACTGACAAAATTTACTGGAGAAAGTAAAGGTGATAGTGGGGGAAGAAACTGGCTCTGCAGAGAAAGAGAGTGAGCTAAGCATAAAAGGAAAAAGCCAGGTAAAAGAACACTGTAGGAAAGCAAGGCAGGTTTTAATGAAGAAAATCCATGAGAACAGGGTCTTCCTGTGCCATCTCTCTTTATGCTGTCCAAATTTCAAATAAACCTGTGAGAACATCCACATATGGATCCTAAGAAATAGTTGAAATCTAACACCTCAGGTGCCTTAGGTAAAGTCTAGGTCATCCTATTAAAAACCTGCCCAAGTTCCTGTGAGAATGTGATGTGCAGAGGTTTAGAAACTGTGCTGTACACATGTTCTAGGACCTTTGTAATTAACAGTCCTTCTTCTCCAGCCAGCTTTGCCATTCCCTAATCTCCTACCTCAAAGGACCATCATGGGCTTAGCCTTCTCTACCCTCTCTGGCTCCCAACTTCTAAGATGTCCTATAACTCTCTGGGATGCATTCTCTCTTGCTATAAAAATGTAATGCTTCAGGGTTAATGGGGGATAACAGATGCCTGTAGCATTCTGTTTTAATAAAAATATATACCTTACCATAATGGTAGCCAATAGCTCCACTGGGGGAGTACAGCAAGCAATCTTTGTATTCACTCAACAGGTAGATGAATGTCAAGATGTGTGCATATGTGTCAAAGTAGCAACAGCTGAGTTTTACCCTCATTACATGCTATGTTATATTTCTGTATATTTATAATTTGTTTTATGAAATGTTTTCTCTTGATTTTTCTTGCAGAATTAGCACAATTCAATGCAATGTTGCATGAAAGTCTACTTTTACAACCTTGGAAGAAGTTTGAAAGTGAGGCATCAGGTGATTCAGCTACCAATGATGGCTTGGTTGATGTAAGCCAAAGAAGTTGTGACAATGAGATTGAGAAAGATAGGTCAGATAGAGAAGTGCAGATGGAAGATATTGATTCAGTTGACAAAGAAAGCAGTAATGTAATGAATATGTGACTAGCAAAAGAGCTACAGCATGACACTGTATACCTAAATGAACAAACATTAGGGCTAGTTTCCAAAATCGTATTAGAGGGTTCTAAAAAATGGTAGAGGGCTGTGGATATAGCTCAGCAGCACAGCTCTTGCCCAGCAAGAAGAGGTCAAGAGTTCAATGCCAAGTACCAAATAAAAAAAAAGATCTCAGACTGATAAACAGCAGAGAAAAACCCTCTCTGAAATTTAGTGTCCAGGCACTGGCATATAGTAAGAACATGAAGAAGAGAAGAAGGAGGAAAGTGAGTTCCAGGGAACCAGGAAAGATCTCTAGTGAGAACTCAAGTCCACAGGAAGAACAAACAATGACATTTCAATAAAGGCAAAGGAGGTGGCAAGCAGCACTTTCTCTTTGAGCCTGGACTCACTACATGGGAACTTGGATGAATCTGCAGAACCACAGTGAATACTGGCTACCCCAGGGTCCTCCATGGAGAGAGACATGAGTAGAACAGAGCAGTGGATGCAGCAGACTGCTGTGGCTGGTATGTTAGAGAAATGTATAGCACAATCCTTGAATGTCATAAAGATGTTACATTGACCTCCTACACTGTAAAGAAAAACAGAGTGTCACTGTCAGCATTATACCATGGTGATAAGACTGACAGTGAAGGCCAAAATAGCAGTGCATGCCTGCAATCCGGGCATATGCTGATGGGGGAGGATCCTCTGAGTTCAATACCAGCCTATGTTACATGGTGAGTTCAAGGCTAGCCTAGACTAAACAGTGAAACTCTGTATCAAAGACAAAACAGAAAAAATATTAATAGTGAGTCCTCAACACAACAAAGACATTTTACAACACAACAACAGGCAGAGTAAATGTTGACAAGTCATGCAACAATTATGATGCCAAGCAAAACACAAAGTATTGGCCAATAGCTGTATTTTATTAAAACCTAAACATGTCAGGCTTACATAATTTCATAGTTAACCAAAAATAATAACAAAATATCACAGAGAAATTTTCTTAGAGGATTGGAACTGGAATTGATAAATGTTCAATATACAACTCTGGAAGACTATCTATCTGCCTAATATAATATACAAAAGAGCTCAAGAGCAAACTGGTGAACACACAAGTCAAGTGTCATAAGAACCTCTGAAGAGAGTCAAAAAACCAGTAAGATGTCAGGTACACCCTGTAAAAAAGACAGTAAACCAAAACACAGCTGATATTAATGCATGTGATACTTGCGTATGGAATATGCAGTTTCATGGGTGAAAACTAGCTTTGGTGTGATAATTGAAGTAAATATTATTTTTGTAGTAGAATTTTATTTGTATTTTCATTGTAGTTCACATAGGCATTTATTTCTGTTGGTTTTTTTATTTTGTAAGCAAACAATCATTGATGTTGAAAATTTTGATGTTTATTCTAAACAGTATGTATTTGGTACTATTTTATTTTACTTTATTTCTATTTCATTTGGCTGCTAAGTGGATATCATGTAATATACTTGGAAGCTCCTGACCAAAAAAAAGGAAAATAAGAGAGGTGATAAGCAGAGCGTATCAAACAGAAATGAAAGCCAACAACACATACTTTCAGTGTAAGCAAAATGTGTGTATGGAATGTGCCATCGTCGTGTGGGAGACTGACTTAGGTATATAATTGCAGCAGAGATTATTTGTATGGTAGCATTTTGGTTGTATTTTCACTGTATTTCACACAGAAATTTATTTCCACTGTTACTTTTTATGTTTCATGTGCAAGTAGACTTTTAATATTAAAAATGTGAATGTTTACTCTAAACACATTAAATATTAAAAATTTAATATTTTGCTGACATTTTCTTGCTAAGTACACATTGTTTAATATAATAACACTCATAAAGCTAAAATTAATAGCACCTCAATAGAAATACCCCTAAAAAATGACCATTATCCACCTCCTGTAATATGCTCTCAAAAAAATTTACTAAGAGACACCTCCCCCATACTTGGAAGATCTCAACAGCAGAGGGGAGCCTAAGCCATCCCTCCACTGCCTTGGATGACTTCAGCTGCTGAGAGAAGCCTCAGTCATCCCTCTTTATCACACAGATGACCTCAGCAGCCCACACAAGCATCATCAATCCCTTCTTCCATTTGATGTACCTCATTGGGCTGGTGGGAGCTTCAGTGATCGCTCCTCACATCCAGAGGACCATAGAAGGCTGGTGAGAGCATAGTGAATTCCCTCCCAAACAGAGGACTTCAGTCTGTCAGCAGGAACCTCAGCAAACCATCCCCCAACATGGAGAACCTTTGACAGCTGATGAGAGTTCAGGTGAGTCCTTCCATACAGGAACCCTGTATTGTCTGATAAGTATACCGCCAAGGGCTAGAGTCCCAGCTGTGGTACATACCATGGACTACTGGGTCAGATGATCTGGAAAATTCTCAAGCCACATTAACTTTACAAGGTAAGGCTTTGTTCATATCAATACTCCTAGGCTAGTCAGCCTAGGAATAATATAGCATGCAACTGCCCCACAGGAGAAATTCAGATGACTGGCCCCTCCCCCACACTGTAGGACCCAGAAACTGGGTGAATGTCAGCCACACAGTAGGATCCTAAGACATATATGACAATCAAGAATAGCAGGATTGAAAAACCAAAATATTAACTCAAGAGGTGAAAATGAAAAAAGCAAAATGAAATCTCAAAACCCACCTATCTGGAACAAGCATAGAAGACAACAAAAAAGAGAACATTGGAAGTCAAACCACTGAAATTTCTGAAAAGATAGCAATAAAACAAAGAAACAAATTCATGAGGTTATTGAGAAATTCAGATTAGAAATAAGCTCTCAGGTAAGGAAAGAAACAACAACTTTAATGAAGCAGTTGCTCAGGATAGCTATAAAAAGACAGTTTTTAAAAAGGTACAGGAGCATGGGAAAATGATGGACAACTTGAGTGAGCAATATAGGAAAGATACAATAAGTGAATCCAATTGAAAAAGATATTCAGAAAATTAAAAATTCCATTGAAAACTGGAAAAACTACTAGAAGAAAACTGAAGATAGACTTTCAGACCTTGAAAACAGGATCACATCTGGCGACCACAAAGGAAAGAACTCTTAAAATAACAAGGGATCATGAAATATCAGTTCAACAGCTCCAAAACAATGCAAAGAAAAGCAATATAACACTGATAGGTGGAAATGAAAATGAATGAGTCAGTGCAAATGACATTAAAAAAAAAAAACAATTTGGAGAAATTATACCAGAAAATTTCCAAAACATGGGAAAGTAGTCTGATTCACAGGTAAGTGAGGCACATAGAATTCCAAACAGCGATAATGCAAACAAATCTACATAAATCTATATGTTTCAGTACTCAAATCTACATGTCTGCCACTTATCAGAAACATGTCTATCACATAACTTTTTCAGTACTATGTCTTTTTTTTTTACTCTGATGAAAGTTTGGGTTTTATGTTTTTTTTATTTTTTGTTTGTTTGCTTTGTTTTGGTACCAGGGGTCAAAATCACAATTACATGCTTACTAAGCAAGCACTTGAACCACTGAGTTAAATCCCCAACACAATATTTTGATTTATAAAAGTTTTCAATTTTATGTTCTACTATTATTATGCCAATTGTCTATTATTTTAGTCCTATATCAAGAAATCACAGCCAAATGCAATGATCTAAAGTTTATGCCTATGCTTTCTTTCATAGCTTTGGTATTTTTATCTTCTGCAATTAACTGTTTTAACATTTTGAGTTAATTTTTTATGACACTTCATGACAGTCCAAAAATATTTTCCCTTGCAACTTCCTCTTGAGTATCTATCTATATTCACCTTCTTTTTTCCACTTCCTTTTTTTTCACATGGATATCCAGTTTTCTCTCTACTGAGTCTGTATGGATCCAGTGAAGTTTCAAAAAGGGATAAGAAAATTAAAAAATAAAAATATACACAACAGTGTGGGGTATATAGTGTGGGATGGACTATCAAGAGCAGCTACAGTAGTAAGTTCTTAATGGCAACTCATTTTTATATTTCCCACACTGTCAGTATGTTCAGGTCATCCTATCAAAAACCTGCTCAAAATCCCACAAAAATTCCACATGCTGAGCTCTGAGAATTGTTCTGTGCCACAGGATCTTGTTGTACTTTCTTTACCATCTACTTGTAGCCACATCATACCTTTCTGTCTCAAGAATTCTGAAAGTATGAATTTATTGAAGTTGGACTTCATTGTAAATTTTCTCTATTTTGAGTTTTCCAACAAAAATTAGGGATATTTTCTACTCTATGAAAAATCATTAGAGTTTTAATAGGGGTGCATTGACTCTATGTCTTTGTTGTCATATTAATTACATCTTAACAATATTAAGTCTTTCTACCCATTAACACAGAATGAATTATTTTTTTTATTTTAAAGAGGAAAAAAGACATATAAAAAATAAACAACTAAAAAACAACAAAAGCAAAATGACAACCACTACAAAAAATAAAAATTGTGATATAGGATTACAAATTAAATGATGGGAAATTAGCAATGGTTCTTATATTGCATATTGTTACCCTCCAAGTAATTGCTCACACTACCAGATACAGGCATGCAAGATTGATCAAATGATACAGTTTTCCTTTGAGCAGTTTATTTCTCTTTTACTATATCTATTGTAATATTTGGAACTTATTTACTCTTTCAGCACCTTACACTGGTGAGACAATGCAGTGTTTACACATGCATGTCTGACTTATTTCACTTATAAATATGGTTTCTAGTTGCATCCATTGACCAATGGCTGAGTAGTATTCCATTATATGAAAATACATCATCTTTTATATCCATCCCTCAGTTGATGGGCATTTGGGTTGTTTCCAACATGTATCTATTACCAACTGTGCTGCTATAAACATGAGTACACATGTATCACTGTGGCTTAATGTTTTCAGTTCTTCTGGCAAAATTTCCAGAGAGAAATAGTTGGATTGAATGGAACATCCTATCTTATTTTTTAAGGAATCGCCACACTGATTTCCACAGTGATTGTATCAGTCTACACTCCACCAACAATGGAGAAGAATTCATTTTTCCCTACAGCCACACCAGCATTTGCTATTTGTTAATCTCCTGATGTTAGCCATTTTTTCTAGAGTGAGGTGATAGCTCATAGCTGTTTTAATTTGCATTTCTTTAATGACCAATAATTTTGAACATTTTTTCATATATTTATTTTTCATTTGTATTTCTTCATCTGAGAATTGCATATTTATCTTAGATATCTGTTTTGGATTGGGTCTTTAAATTTGGGGGTCCTGATTTACTTCAACTTTTATATGTTCTAGTTAAAAGTCATTTGTCTGAGGTATAGTTGGTAAAAATCTTTTTCCATTCTGTGAGTTTTCTTTTCACTTTGTTGGTGATTTCTTTACATGTGCAAAAACTTTTTAATAAGATGAGATCTCAGTTGTTTATTTTCTGAAGCACTTTCCTATGCAGATTGATCTTTGTTCATGAATTCTCAGCATCCTATTATATCCTCAAGATTTCTACCTACTTTGTCTCACAGTAGGTTTAGTGTTCTGTCTTAATATTCAGATCTTTGATCCATTTTTACTTTAGTGTACAATGATAGACATCAGTCTAGTTTATGTCTTCTTATTGAATAAGAGTGGTCATAGTGAACATTTTGTCTTGTTCCTGATTCTAGAATGATAGCTTTCAGTTTTTACAATTTAGTATGATGTTTGATGATAGTTTGTCATAGATAGCTTTTATCAAATAGAAGTAAAGACAATCTATTTCAATTTCCTCTAGGATTTTCACCATGAATTAGTGTTGGACTTTATCAAAAGCTTTTTGTGCATGTATTGATATGATTATGTGATTGTTGTCTTTCGCTCTGTTAATAGATTTTATTATATTTATTATATTTTTTGAAACATCCTTGCATACCTTGAATGAATCCTTTTTGGTCATGATATATAATCTTTTGGATGTTTTGCTGCACTCTGTTTGCTAGTATTTTATTGAGGATTTTTGCATCTATGTTCTTTAGAGACATTAGTCTGTAATTTTCTTTTTTGGTTGACTTTTTCTCTGGATTTGGTCAGGCTAATATTTGCCTCCCTGAATGAATCAGTGAGAATTGCTTCCTTTTCAATTTCATTAAAGAATTTGAGGAGTGTTGGTATTAAATATTCTTTAAATTTCTTGTCGAATTTAGCTGTGAATCCATCAGGACCTGGACTTTTTTTTGGTTGTTGTGGCAGTAAGTTTTTAATTACATACTCAATTTCATTAACTGATATTTGGTTATGCAGCAGTTTTATGTCTTCTTGATCTAGTTTTTTTAATTCATATGTTTACAAGAATCTGTCCATTTCTTCTGCATTTTTGATCCTATGAGAGTAAAAGTTTTCAGAGTAGGTATTGATGATCTTCTGAGTTTACATAGTGTCTGTAGAAATTTTACTTTTCTCATTCCTCATTGCATGAATTTGAGGGTTTTCCTTTTTTTGATAAGGTGGGCTAGAGGTTTATCAATGTTATTTATTCCTTCAAAGAACAAACTTTTCAATTCATTGATTCTTTGTATTATTAGCCTCAATTACTTTAATTTCTTCTCTGATCTTTATAATTTTCTCTTTTCTTTGGGCTTTGCAATTCACTTGATCTTTTACTAGAAGTTTGAGATATAGCATCAGGTTGTCTATTGGTGCTCATTCTGTTTTCCTGATATGAGAATTCACTATAAATTTCCTTCTGAGGACTGCTTTCGTTGTGCCCCACAGGTTCCAGTATATTTGTATTTGCATATTTGTTTGATTGTATAGATTATTTTTTCTTTAATTTCATCTGTGACCCATTGGTTTTCCAGTAGGGTGCTATTTAATTTCCATCTATTTATGGAGCATTTCCAGTTTCTTTTGTTCTTCCTCATGGAAGTACTTTATTTCTCCATCGGTTTTCAAAGATAGTTTTGTAGGTTACAACAATCTGGATTGGAAATTGTTTTCTTTCAGGACTTGAAATACTTCATTCCATGTTGTTCTTGACTTGATGGTTTGTGTTGAGAAGTCTACCATGATTTTGACAGGCTTTCCTTTATAGGTGATCTGTTTGTTTTCTCTAGCAATTTGCTCTTATGATAAATTTTTGGGATCTTGATTACTGTATGTTCAAATATAGATTCATTTTGGTTTTGGTTATTAAGTGTGCTAAATGCATTGCTTATCTGTATGCCAGGTTCTTTTCTCATCTTTGGGAAATTTTCTGCTATTATTTCTGTAGATAGTCTTTTTGTGTCATTTGTGTTGGCCCCTGCTTTTTTGCTGACATCTCTAACTTTAAATTATTTTTGTTTCAATCATCTTGTAGTTATTGAATTGTTATTTTCTGATTCCCTGTTATTGTTGAGAGATCTTTTCTTTCACAATTGCTAGCCTCAATCTTGTCTTCAAGATCTTGAAGCCTATCTTCAATCTCTTTCAAGTTGTTTTGACAGCTTTCAATGGAGTTTTTAATTTCATGGATATCCTTTTGAATCTGCTTCATATATTGTAAAGTGTTCCTATTTTTTTCAACCTTTCCATCATTTTCCTTTACTCCTCTTTTTATTTATGTTCTTTAGACATGCTCTGCAATTCTTTCCTTATGTTTCTGATTTCTTCTTCTACCTGAGATATTATTTCTGATTTTATGGACTCATGAAGTTGTTTCTTTACTCTAGTTGCTATCCTTTGAGAGATTTCTGATGTGCCACTTCCATTTTCTTCAATGTCCATATCTCCTATATTTGTCCTGTGTGGGCTGGCAATTTGAGATTGCCTTTTGTTCCTTTATCTTGACATTTTCCTGGGTTCCTTCCAGTAATCCAGATGTGGGGTCCCTGGCACTTACCATGTTGACTGCAACTCCACAGTGTATGATAATGGGTCAGGAAACTGAGTTTCTCTAAACTCAGGTTCTTGGGGAGGCAGTGGGTGTGGGACAGGCTTCTCCAGACCCATGTGGCTACACTGAGGCTTCCCTAATGACCATGAGTGTGGGGTGGTGTGGTTGCTTCATCTGTCATTCTCAGTAGCTGAACCAGGACTCCCTTAATGAAGGCAAGTGTACACGGGCATGTTTGTTTGATTCTCCCCAACTGCATTGGCTGCCTATGGGAAGCAAGCATCTCCAATGATAGCCTGCAGACACTATGGGTGTATCTTGATGTTTCTTGCTGTCTGTGCTGGTTAGCTGAGGGAAGCAAGTTTCCTGATGGTATAATACACACAAGGGTGGGTCTCACTGCCCATGCTGGCTGTCCAAAGAAAGCAAGCCTTCCAATAGTGGTGTGTATGGATGGCAGGGTCTGGTGTTTTCTCCCTGCCCATGCTGGCTACCCATAGGAGCAAACTTTCCTACTACTGGAATTTAAGGTGTTCAGGTAGAAGAAAAGAAATAAAAAGCAGGTACAAAGAAGACAACAAAATTTAAATGTTGAAATTGTATTTTTAAGAAAAACTGAAACTTTAAGATAAGCCTCTTTCTTTTCCAGAAATCTTAAAGAAATTCCTAAACTCTTTTTAAAATAAGCCTGTGAATCCAGGAACTAGACTAGTTCTTTTCATGTATAGCTAACAATTCCTGTGATGTAACACCAAAGATTATAATGGTCTTGGAAACTTCTGTCAGAGCTTCCCTCCCTCCCTTGATCACCATTCATCCCTTTACCACCACTTTGGGTCTGTAACCTGGCTTAACACTGAAGTGAAAAATTGCCCTATAGGAAAAAAAAAGCTTCCTTAGAAAGGAAGATTTGATCAGGGCTCTCACAGAGATCCATGATCCTTGTAGAAACACTAGCAAATAAAGGACATACTTTCTTCTACTCTTTGTCCTGGGGCTCAGTTTGGGACACCATTTGTCCCCTACTTCACAAGGAACCAGCATACATCAACTTCAGACACATGTGGATACCTTGATTGTAACCTGAATACACATTTAGATCACACATCTTGAAGACATCCCTTAAGCATAACCCAATGGCAACTTAAACCTCTCACTAGTATGAGCACTCACATGTCACTCTGTTTATCTCTAAAGTTAACTCTTTTGGTGTCATTTTACTGTCTCATCCTGTTACCATTTCAATGGGCTAATAAGAATCCTCTTGCATACAAACAGAGAAGAATTAGGAATATGTATCTCTCTTTATTGAAGATCAAAGGAAAGATAGTAGCAAAAGCAAAAGAAGAAATGGAAAAAAGAGCTGATAACTCAGGCTTTTAGTATTTAAAGGTTAGAGACTTCTGGCTTTAAATCCTTTCCACTGAATCTCTCACTGGCACCTATGGCAGTTTGATCTCTTGTGCTTTGTTATTTTTTATCTTTCTTAGGATAGTGAAAGCAAGAATAACAATACGGTGCTGTTTACAGTTAAATGGAGGGAGAGGAGTGTCTCCCACAGCTTCTTGGTTTCTAACTGTAATGTTCCCCCTTGAAAGCTCTAGTTGCTGAAAAACTTTGAGGGGAGTTGAAGGAAAGAGATTGATCTTCTACAGATACTTTTACCTGGATAGAGGCACTGGTTGTACCTCTACTAATACCAAGGACTCTTTATCCTGACTCAGTTCAAGGGAACTGAGCCTTTCCACCAAACATATCTTGATGAACCATGGATATGAAAGCAGGTCTTGACTTGAGTTATGGTCACCACCAGTAACTTAACAGCCAGCAAACAAGAAGAAACAAATTTGACTAAGAGGGTAAGTATGTGATGACAAGTCTATTAGAAGCACTAATAAAGGCCATGTACAGTGCAATAAACAAGGCCCCAATTATAGATGTTTGGCATGGACACCCATAACTCAGATAGTTTTAATGGCACTTGAAAGCATGGTCACTCAGTTTTTATGCCATGTCTCTTATTTTGAACTATTGACAAAGAAATACACTTTTCTTTTAAGTACAAACATAGCCCATTTGTTTCAGCTATTAGAAGATATAGTCCTCTGTAACATTATAGTCCCACTGTAACTAGTAAGTCTATCTGGGCTTGAAAGAAAGGTAATGTACTGAGCAAGTTCATTGAGGAAATCTGTCATGTTGTTAGGTGACTGTTAAGGATAGCAGAAAGATATGATTAGTTTTAAGGTCTTACATAGATAGACACTGTTTATTACCTCTATTAGAAACAATTTTTGAATAATCCAGCATGTTTCCAAAAGAAACAGAAAAGACCCAAAAGATGTCATGTTATAACTTGAAGTAGGAGCCTTAAGTGTAGTACAACAGACAGTCTATTCATACAGTTTATTTAGAGGGAACAAACCATTTTACTTGTCTGCTTCATCAGGTTGGTTGGTATTTTCCTCTCTGAAAAGAAACTTGAAATCATTTATTGGTTCACAGTTGTATGAAGTTCATGGTCCTTTTTCATCTTCTAGTGCCTAAGGCAGTTTGAATTTTACTGTAAAGAGGTGAATCCAACTTTTTTATTCTATGTACTTTAATGGCAGGAGGAGTAATTAATAAAGTTGTGAGTGGGCTGTTCCAATTGAGTGAGAGTTAGTCCAGGATTCTACTCCCATTCCAGGTTTTGATCAAGATATGATCATCAAGGAAACTTTGGATTGACAATCATTGTTAGTCTTTGAAAGTGGAAAAATCATATTTCCATCCTCCTTGCGGGGCCTATTGGAAAGCTCCTAAATGGGTCATATATTCAAAGAGTTGGATTCAGTGTCAATGAGTAGATCAGATGTCAAAAGAGGCCACCCATAAAGTATCACAAATGGGCTGAGATTAAGTGTGGACTTGGGCTGCATGACGTCTCATTAAGGAAATTGGAAGGGCACTTACCCACCCACTTGAGGTGGGTTTCTTGACACTGGTTGGCTAAGGTTAATTTGAGAATTTGATTGGCTCACTCCACATTTTCTAATGATTGGGAATCTATATGCAGGTTGAAGGCCATACTTAATTCACAGTGCCTCGGCAAGTTCCTTTCTGGTTTGAGATATGAAAAAGGGTCCTTTATTGCTCTGGATAGACTAGCACAGTCCAAAACTAGGGATCTTTTTCTCTAAAGAGGAGTTTTACAATCTCTAGAACCCACTCTGACCTGGTTGGAAAGAGCTCTATCCACAGAGTAAAAATATTGGTTCATACCAGGAGGTGTGTACATCCTTTACATGTAGGCATATGTGTGAAATCTATCTGACAGTCTCTTCCAGGGGAGAGCCCAGGTCTTTCTTGTTGTACAGGAAATGAGGAAAAATGAGTCTGTAGTTTATGGAAGGCATAGACAGGATATGTCTTACACCACTGAGTTACAATATTATAGACTTCAGGCCTGCAAAACAACCCATGAGCTATGTCAATGGTGGAATTTTATCCTACACAGATGGCATGCATGCAGACCTAATGACTCTCCATTGCTTTCATTGTGGCAAAAATATTTGATGTCCCATATACCACCAATGTCCTTCTGAGTTCCTCCCTCATTATGAAACCTATGAAGAGCTTTTGTAGAGTATGCTAATTCTAAGTCAAAATCTTGGAACTAGGCTATTAATAAAGCTATTTATGGGCCAGAATTATATTGGAGAGCAGTTTTGTTGGCAGTGAAATCTGACTTAGAATTACCCTGGGAGAGATAGTCTGTTGAGCCTGGATATCCCTTGCAATGGACAACCGCTACCTCTCTAAAGATATATACTTGCTTGACAGGTTGATGAACTCTGGTCCCTGTTTTACTGGAGACTGATAACTGGTATCCTGATTGCTTCCTGTTCCCCCAGGACCAGAAAAGCTTATTGGGAGTGAGTGTATATATTAACTCTTTTGCCGTAGGCAAGCTGAAAATCATGAATGAGGAAAATAAATTCTGACTTGTGGGCAGGAGTCATGCTAATAAGTCCTCTTCATTTGATGACCTGGGTGGGGGTGACCATGGTATAACCTACCCTCCTAATGCCATTCTTTATACAACTGCTGCCATCAGTGAACCCTATGCTAGTCAATCCTCTTAATGATTGCCCCTCAGACTGGAATAATTTTGCATAATGATTGTATCACATTCATGCTCTATTTGTGGGTTGCCTGAGAAGAAGTTAGCTGGGTCTAAAACAATCCAAGCTTGAAAAGAAGTATATGGGTTTTCAGTAAGAAAGGCACGATATTTAGTGAGCCTTTCTCCAGTCTTCCACAAATGCTCTTTGTGTTCTAACAGATATTTAACTTGATGTGGAGTTAGAACTACTAAGAGCTTTTATACTAAAATTATTTTAGAAGTTCCTGGACTGAAAATGCCATAGTTGCTATAGCTTTTGTACAGCTAAGCCTGCCCTGTTATATTACATTCAGTCACTTGCAAATGTAAGCCACTGGTTAGTTTTGTAGACCAACATGTTGATTTAATATTCCTGTACTACTCCCAATCTCTTAGCTATGAAGAAGGAGAAAAGCATATAGAGGACAGAGATGATTAATGCTAGTGTCTACATCAAGCCTATTTAGGGTTTGAAAAGTCACTGGATCAGCTGCTGTCCATTTCAGCTGCTCAGGTTCTGGTCTTCAAATTAGCTCCTTGTCTTCAAATTAGCTCATAAAGTCATGTGACCATTATTCTGAAAGAGGGAAGCATATGCAGGAGAAGCCTGTTATTTGCAAGAATGCTCTGAGTTGCTGTTTGGACTCTTGAGAGCACAAATTGCAGGTTGCCTTTGTTCTCCTTGAAAACAGTTGTCTTTGTCTTAGAGTTAAGATATATCCCAGATAACTCAACATATATAATAGGACTACAAGTGATGAGGTCATCTACACACTGTATTAGGCCTCCCCTTTTGAATTTTAGGTCTCTTATGCCTTGAGCTAAATCTTTTGTGAAGAAATAGGGGCTTTTTGTAAAGCTATGAAGCAAGACAGTCCAAGTATACTACTAGTGAAATCCTGTTTGTTGATCCTCCTACTCAAACACAAAAAATAATATGTGAGATAATTGTTTCTCCATTAAATTTGAGATTTAATTATTCACAAGGACCTACAAATAAGCACAAACTGCCATGATGCTAAACAAAGAGCCTCCCACATCTAGGGCAATTACCAAGTATTCCATGGAGAAAAGCTACACTTCAACAGGTCAGGTCTCTGACTCCTGTTCTCATTCTGTTGAGAAGCTATGCCAAAGAATTAGCCTCTGGGTAACCTTTTTTGATGTTCAACTCAGCTTGCAGCCATCCCTGCTAAAGCCTGTGCCACAGTCTCCAAGATAGAGTTTACATACTGCAGGGGTCAACAACTAAACATATGTTCAGCTGACTGGTGGAGGTTCCCTTGTACCCAGAATAGAAACTTTTGCCCCAAAATTTAGTCATTTACATATGGTTAGCTCAGTACATAGTCATGCCATCAAAAGGCAGATATCTTAGTCACTTGCAAAAAAAAACAAGTGAGGCATATACTACACCAAACAGTCACAACCAACAGAAATCTACACCCAGACATATAATAATTAAGATTTCAGACATACAGCATAAAAACCGAATACTAAAAGCTGTTAGAGAAAAGATACAACTCACCTATCAAGGAAAGCGCAACAGAATCACAGCAGACTTTTCAGCACAGACTTTCAGACTTTTTCTTAAATAAAGAGGAGGTTGGAATGAGTTATTTCAAACCCTGAAAGAAAACAACTTTCAACCCAGACCGATGTTCCTACCAAACTTTTATTCAAATTTAATGGAGAAACAAGATACTTCCATGAAAAAGAACAACTGAAGAAATTCATATCCACCAAACCTACCCTAGAAAGTGTATTGAAATACATATTAGACAGAGATAAAAATTACCACAATCCTCAGAACAACAACAGAAAGAAACCACCAGGTGGGACAAGCAACTAAATAAGGGGGGAAAGCAGAAAGCAAACAACTGGAACATAACATAGCAAAGTCGAGTCAGTATATATCAGTGGTAGCCATACATGTAAATGGCCTCAATTCACCTATCAAAAGAAATAGGTTGACAGAATTGATCAAGAAACATGATCCCAAAATATTCTGTATACAAGAAACACATGTGTTCCAAAAGGGAACTCACAGATTAAAAGTCAAAGGATACAATATTCCATGCAACACAAACCTAGAAAAAAGCAGAGGTAACTATTCTATTTGCAGACAATGTAAACTTCAAACCTACAGTGATTAAAAGAGATAAAGAAGGTCACTACATACTCATTAGTGGAAAAATTCAAGAAAAAAACTAACAATTATAAATATATATGCGCCAAACACAGGAGCACCCAACTATAACAGACAGATAATAATGGACATGAAAAATCAAATACACAAGAACACAATTATTACAGGGAACATCAACAGCCCATTGTCACAAAGAGATAGATCAACTAGACAAAGTTATCAAAGAAATAATAGAAGTGAATCATACCTGTGAGCAATTGGGCTTAGTAGATGTTTACACAGTGTCCCAAAACCCAATACACATTCTTCTCAGATGTGCATGAGATGTTCTCCAAAATAGGCCATATATTATCCCATAAAACAATCTAAAGTAACTGTAAAAGTATTGAAATTATCCCATGCATACTATCTGACCATAGCACATTGAAATTAGAAATTAATGGCAAAAGAAATTGTGAAACCTACATAAATACATGGAAATTAAATAACAACCTTTTGAACAATGAGTGGGCTACAGATAAAATTAAAGAAGAAATAAAGCAATACCTACAAGTCAATGAAAATACAGGAACAACATACTGTAACCTGTGGGATGCAATTAAAGTGGTCTTAAGAGGGAAATATATAGCAATAAACTGTCATATCAAGAAAACAGAATAAGCTCAAATAAACAACCTAATGCTTCATCTCAAGCTTCCAGAAAAAGAAGAGCAAG
Source organism: Hydrochoerus hydrochaeris (assembly GCA_004027455.1). Taxonomy (NCBI): domain Eukaryota; kingdom Metazoa; phylum Chordata; class Mammalia; order Rodentia; family Hydrochaeridae; genus Hydrochoerus; species Hydrochoerus hydrochaeris. The sequence goes on along the minus strand of PVLA01011956.1, from coordinate 10,881 downwards.
TTAAACCCAAAGCTCATAGAAGAGAGGAAATTGTAAAGATTAGAGCAGAAATCAATGCAATTGAAACTAGAAAAACCATACAAAGAATTACTTAATCAAAAAGCTGGTATTTTGAGAGAATAACCAAAATCAACAAACCTCTAGCTAACTTTGTCAAGAAAAAGAAAGAAAAAACATAAATGCACGCAATAAGGACTGAAAAGGGGGAAATTACTACAGATCCCATGGAAATTCAAAAGATCATGAATACATACTTTGAAAATCTCTACTCACATAGAGTGGAAAATACAGAGGAAATGGACAGATTTCTAAAAACATATGAACTACCAAAGCTCAACCAAGAAGATATAGCAAATTTGAACAACCCAATATCAGCTATTGAAATTGAAAATGTAATTAAAAAACTACCAACAAAGAAAAGTCCAGGTCCTGATGGATTCACAGCTGAATTCTACAAGAAATTTAGAGATGATTTGATGCCAATACTCCTTAAACTCTTCAATGAAATTGAAAAGGAATCACTCTTCCCTAAATCATTCCTGGAGGTAAGTATCACTCTCATACCAAAACAAGAGAAAGACCCAACAAAAAGGAAAACTATAGGCCAATCTCACTAATGAACATTTATGCAAAGATTCTCAATGAAATACTGGCAAATAGAAATAATATACAGTAAATAATCAATAAGATTATACATCATGACCAAGTGGGATTCATTCCAGGAATGGAGGGGTGGTTTAACATACACAAATCAATACATGTGATACACCACATCAACAGAGCCAAAAACAAAAACCAAATGGTTATCTCAATAGATTCAGAAAAAGCTTTTGACAAAGTCCAACACATGTCCATGATAAAAACCCTTCAGAAACTCAGAATACATGGTGTCTACCTCAATCATATAAAGGCCATCTATGACAAACCAATAGCCAACATTATGCTAAACAGACAAAAACTGAAAGCTTTCACTTTAAAATCAGGAACAAGAAAAGGATGTCTACTATCACCACTCCTATTCAATATAGTTCTGGAAACACTATGCAGGGCAATCAGTGAAGAGAGAGAGAAATAAAAAGAATAAAGATAGGAAAGGAAGAAGTTAAATTATTGCTATCTGCAGATGGCATGATACTTTATATAGAAGACCCAAAAAAACTTCATTAAAAGACTATTAGAAGTAATAAACAAGTTCAGCAGGGTAGCTGGATACAAAATCAGTGCTCAAAAATCAACAGCATTCCCATACAAAAACAAAAAAACTCACCAAGAGAGACATTATAGAAATATCACCCTTCACAATAGCATCTTAAAAAATGAAATACTTATGAATCAACCTAACTAAGAATGTAAAAAAGCTATATGATGAAAATTATACTACACTAACAAAGGAGATTGAAGAAGATATTAGAAAATGGAAGGATATTCCTTGCTCTTTGCTAGGAAGAACCAATGTTGTGAAAATGGCCATATGCACAAAACTGTTATACAGATTTAAAGCAATCCCAATCAAAATACCATTAATATACCTCACAGATCTAGGGGAAATGCACCTAAAATTCATTTAGAAACAGAAGAAACCAAGAATAGCAAAGGCAATCCTGGGCAACAAAGGCAAGACAGGAGGCATGTCAATTACTGACTTGAAACTATACTACAAAGCCACAATGATAAAATCAGCCTGGTACTGGCAAAATACCAGAAATAACCTGCGGATCAATCAAACAGATTAAAAGATGCAATCACAACTACAAAGACACTTAGCCACTTGATATTTGTCATACGGGCTAACCATGTTCACTGGAAGGATAGCCTCTTTAAAAAATGGTGTTGGAAAAATTGGCTCTCCACATGCAGAAGACTGAAACTAGATCCATGCATATCACCATGCACAAAACTAAAGTCTAAATGGATCAAAGACCTAAATATCAAAACAGAAACACTAAATCTACTGGAATACAAGGTAGGTGGGAGTCTGGGAGACATAGGGGTAGGCAGATAATTCATGAACAAAACGCAAACTGCATGGGAAACACTTCAAGGATCAACAACGGGGATCTCATATTATTGAAAAGTTTCTGTACTTGAAAAGAAATCACCAACAGAATGAAAAGAAAACCCACAGAAGGTGAAAGAATTTTAGCCAGCAACCCCTCAGACAAAAACTTATATTCAGAACATAGAAAGAATTGAAAAACCTCAAGCCCCCCAAATTCAAAGACCCTCTCCAAAAATGGGCATCTCAGATGGACACACAGTTCTCAGAGGAAGATATACAAAGGACAAACAAATATATGAAGAAATGTTCACCATCACTGGTCATTCAATAAATGCAAATTAAAATAGCATTGAGATTTCACCTCACTCTGGAAAGAATAGCTGCCATCAAGAAATCAACTGATAACAAATGCTAGTGAGACTGTGGGGAAAAAAGAACACTGCTCCACTATTGGTAGGAGTGTAGACTGGTGCAACCACTATGGAAATCAGTATTTAGATTTCTCAGAAGGCTAGGATTGGAAGTTCCTAGCCTTCTGAGAAATAGTTCCAGCTATTCCCCTCCTGGGTATTTTCCAAGAAAAACTGAAAAGTTCATATCACAGTGATATATGTGCACCCATGTTCATAGCAGCACAATTCATAATAGCTAAATCTTGGAAACAACCAAGATGCCCATTAACCACAGAGTGGATGAAAAAGATGTGGTATTTTTATACAGTGGGACATTACTCAGCTATAAAAAAGGATGATCTTGAGGCATTCATAGGTAAATGGAGACAACTTGAGACTATCCTCATTAGTGAAATAAATAAGAATCATATTTATAAATATCACACTGTGTCTCTAGTGTAAAAAGTAATAAGAAATGTAGGAGTAATAAAACCCAAAATGTGTAATTGCTGTTATAAAAACGAGAGGAAAAAATGTACTCTAAATGATATAACTGCATGTATGTTTAAGTGTATAGGATTGATGACCATAGTACTAAGTTTCATTAGATCATTGAGCAGAACTGTTTGCAATCTCACTGTTTGAATGTCTACTTTGCATGCTTTAATTTTGTAACTTGAACAACTATTTCCAAGATTACAGTATGTAACTTATCAACTAGTGATTTCTTAGTGTTTTTTTCCTTTGTAATTCTCTATCATTGTTACCTTTTTTTCTACTTTATTTTTTTTTCTTTAAATAAATTTTTTTAAAAAAAGAAACTAGAGGGAAAAGTGAGTTGCTCTCTTTTTCATTAGGGTGTCTGGTTACCCTCTTCTACTGAGGACTCTTGATGCCTCCAAGGTCTGGTGAGGTCTCTGGGCTACTGATGTTTCTGATGTTTAGTGTGATCTCTGGGATGATGTGCAATGAAGTGCCTTGGTGCTTGTCCCATGAGGTCTCCCTAGGTTCAGTAGTGTTTTCCTGGTCAGCTTACCAGCTGTTATAGTAGAATGAGCCAGTGGGGTGAAGAATGAAACCAAAGTTAAAGATATATAATGCAAGAAAATTTATTTAAAAGATATAAGAAAGGAAGTAGAAAGAAGAGCCAGAAAGAGATCTCAAGAATGGTCCTTTGTCTAGGGGTTTTTAAGGGGTTTAGAAGGCAGTCTGGGTTGTTGTACAAGTAGTAAGATCTGTACCTTATATGAGACTACATATCATTTAAGGTCCTATTTGTGCATTGGTCATATTACATCCATGCTGTGCCAAGGGACCCTTGAGTCAGTGGTTTGCCTGAACATGCCTTATTCATGCTCTAGGGAGGTCTTTGACCAACCAATTATATCTGGAAAAACTTTTGGAGTGATTCTTGAAGGGTACTGACTCCACAGATTCCATTTTAGGCTTTCTGGCTGCATGTTGGGCCATGGCTTTTACTGCTTAATAGAATCCTAACTTCTGTCCCACTTGCTTCTAATAGTTACTGAGAAACACAGGAAGCTGCTCTACAGTGTCATCTCTCCCTTCTCCCATACTAATAGAACTCAGTTGTTTTGTTGATTCCATTTTCTCTCTTATAATTAAAGTAACTTGCTACAATAACTTCAAGTAGTCAAAATTTTTTGATTGTTTCACATATGTTCTACTTTCTTGGAACTTCATTTTCCTCTGATTTCAGAAATTCTCTTTGAGATCTCTATATTTCTGCCTAAGGCAATAATGGGACATTCCTATTTACCTAAAGCATGCTACTTAGTAAATGTTCACAGATATCTTAGAAAGAGATCTGGAAACCATTATCAATTATTCTTGTCCTAGATTTGCAGGATTCCTAACCCTGGGTACATAGCTTGCTTAACAACTGCTGAGTTTGGAGTCTAAACTTATGGGTTGGGAAATATTACTGGGGTTACCTCTTAACTTCCTGGAAAGCACCCTTGATTTCATTTGATTCTTTTCTCTTCATTTCTTTTGCCACAATCTTCTGAAGTTCTTGACCAGAGTCCTACGGATTGGGACTCCAACAATGCAATTCTATCTCCTTGGAGTCAAATGATTACCTGGTAAGACTTGCCCTTCCTGTGATAGGCTCGATGATCTCACCATACAAGTTCTACCTTTGAAAAGTCATTTTGTGCCCTCTGCCCTGAACACTATAAAGAAACAACAATGAAATTACAGTTATGGTAGGATCTTTCTCACCAGTGCATATTCTTCATGTGTTTTAATGTTTCTAACAGTTCATACCTATAATTCAGACACAGGCTGAAGTAGAGGCTATACTAACTGAGATTCCAAAAGTCACAGATAAATTTATATTTCAATATTGAAACAATATAGGAAATAAAAAACAAGGCCAACAGAAAATATAAGGATGCAACTTTTTTATTTGATGGAAAAACTCACAAAATTTCAAAACAAAAGCAGAATAACAATAGTTAACACATTGTGTATTTTTATCTTCAAATTAGTTACTCAGAGTACAAGATGTAGGCATAAAAAATTCTCCAAATGATATCAGCAAAAATCTTTATTTTCACTGAACTAAGGGAAACTAGCAGAATAACTCTCTTGAATTTTTATTCCTTTTCCCTTCCTTCCTTTCCCCTTTCCCTCACCTTAATTCCTCTTTCCTTTTGAACTATTTCTTGCCATTTCACAACATCAGAAAATAGGTATCTGGTATAAATACAGGAAATGCAGACAGAAAATAAATATATGAAAAACTATTCAACATAATTGGTCATTCAAGAGATGCAAATTAAAACAACACCGAGATTGTATCTCACTCCAGAAAGAATGGCTACTATTAAGAAATCAACCAATAACAAATGTGGGAGGGGTTGTGGGGGAAAAGGAATCCCTTTCCACTGTTGGTAGAAATACAGACTGGTACAGCCTCTGTGGAAATGAGTATAGAGATTGCTCAAAAAATGAGGATTAAGGTGTAAATTTATGATTTCTTGCACTCTGATTTTAATATTAGATCTGTTATTGATCTGGTAGGTGTCATTTCTAGAAAAAAATGAGAAATGTCATTGTCTACTAGCCAATTCCACTTTCATTCTTGTCACTACTAGTACTATAGTTCAAGTTTTCTACTGCATTTAGTACAAGATTTATTAAGAAATCCAGAAAATATAGAATGTAATGAAAGTTACTTGTCCTTTCTCCTACTGATTCCTGCACTTTCTCCCCAAAAGACTGAAGGATGCCAATGTCTCATTAAACTTTTAAAAGATAGTTTACTTGTAAATGTGTATTTTTACAAATAATATTCTCATGCATTATATATATTATATATATATATATATATATATAATATATATAATATGATTTGGGACATATTTACTTCCATTTTAATTTTAAATTTACAATATCCTAAAGATCATTCTATACTTAGTGAAATAGAGATCTACTCTGTGTTCCTATATTTCAACATCAGCACATAATAAAATTTATATTATGAACTTATGCAGATGACATTTTAATGTTTCCCATTTTTGCAATTAAAAGCAACATCTCAATGGATAGATGACTGATAGATAGATAGATAGATAGATAGATAGATAGTTACAAGTGTGTTTTGCCTAAAAGCATATATTATCTGTCAATAAGTACAGGCATTTGTTCCAACATGGTCCAGACACAGATACACTGCAATAAGAAACTTTTATGTTTAAAATTTTGTTGAATGAACATGAAAAACAGAGTAGGTTAACACACCTATTAACAATGTATAATTTTTTTAAAAGAAAAGCAAAGCTTACTTAAAAAGTGACCCAATGCCTTTAAAGGCATAATCAATAAGTTTACCAGGAGCACACAATACTGCACTTATCCCTTCACCCACAGTATTAAAGGCTTGTGTAATAAAGGGATCATTATCGCTTTCTGTAACACCGATTCTATTCCTGAGACGATTTATCTCTGCACTTATTGCCTCAGATTTCGTCTTCCATCCTTCTTCAAGCAAATCCATTTGGAGCTAAAATAAATAAATAAATGAAAATTGAGAAGCAAGTACATTTTTTATAATGCTGCTATTTTAAGAGTGGCATTTTGTTTAAAATGTCAAACTGAATTTACAAGTACAAATGTTTTTACACAAAACAACTAAGCAACAAACAATATTATCTGAATTGGATCAGATAATGTGCAAAGTAAGCATAGTTTAGCTTTATTAGTATTCAACATTCAGTGCTTCTGTGCTGAAGTAAGAGTGCAAATTGTTTCTTTGCCAAAATAAATATCTTTGCTCTGCTTCTGTCCTTCTTATGTTATTGGTAATGATATGGTGATGGTGGAAACTTGTTAGCTGATCAATATAACTTCGAGATGGACAAGGATAGAATTCCTCTGAAGTCATAAGCTCACACCTATAGGCTATCCACATAGGGTACTGTAGTTTACATCTAAAATATCCCCCCAAATGCTCATGTGTGAAGAAGGAGATTGGCTCACTGGGGTGCTATACTCATCAGTGGATTCGTCCATTGATGTGTTCAGTAGCTGAATGTGCTATGAAGGAGGTGGGGCATGGTCAAAGTTAGGTCATCTTTCTTCCCATTCTGGCTTCTCTGGGCTGAACACTTTTTCCTTCACTTTGCCTCTGTGCCATGCTATTTGTGCCTTGGAGCTGGCCAAATATGGACTGAACTATAAGTCAAAATAAAGCACTCTCTACAAATTGTTTTTCCTTTAATGAAAAAAACGATACCGAATTTCAAAACAAAATGATAGGCGATTAACACTGTTTTGCATATTGTTATCTTCAAAGTACTTGTTCAGATTACAAAATATAGGCATGAAAAAAATGATCAGTTGAGCAGTATTTGATGAAGTAAAAAAGATTACCAGTATAGTTATCTGAGCATAGCTACCGTCCTCTTATAAGTTGTGGGTATTGGATGTTTTGCCCCAGAGATGCAAAGTGAACATGACACCTGGAAATAACCAGTAAGTTTATTGACAGAAGCTTTTAATACTTTGAGCTTTTAAGTCTAAACATTTCTGATAGTTTTATGGCAGCATAGATCTACCTCAGGGTCTTTGGGGGATAGAAGAGACCCTGACAATATTGGTCTTGTTAATACAATCTGATTGTTACTGATGTTGGCTAAAGATGGTTGGAAAATATGGTTAATTGGGTCTTCACGAGATCGTTTTACAAAATCCCAAAACAGCAAAAAAAATGCTATTCAGTTCTTCAAGGATTTCTTCAAAGGACCTGTAAGAGCCAAGATGATGTGAATTCTCTACATAGTCTACACAAGGAACAAAATTCAAAGGGTTCATCTTGAGAACAAAAACAGCCAAATATCCAAAGATTTATGAATTACAAACACCAAATGGTAATGGTCCCTCCTTTCATGATCTGGAATATAATCTTCACTATCCTGCAATGGTGCCAAGGACATCAGACAGCAGTGAGCAGAGGCAAACTCACCTTCATTTGTTGCTCCAACATCATTTTTTGCTCTTTGAGGAGGTTTTCTCTCTCCAACATTAACTTATTTTTCAGTTGCTCCATGTTTTCCTTGTGTGTCTTCTCCAGAGCAGCTATCATTTGCTCTTCCTGCTGTTGTTTCACTTTTAAAATTTCCTGTTGCTTCTCAGCTTCCTCCTTCTTGGCCCTTTCCTCTGTATTTCAAAATGTAACAAAAACAAGTGAAAATTTATTCTATTTTCCAGAGCTCAGAGACCAAAGAAAATCAGAAAGGTAGCACAGGAAAGTCACACAATTCACATAGAACTACGCTGTCCAGATAATGTTTCAGAACGTGATGGAAAATGTGCTGTCCCTGTTAATGACATAAAACTACAACTCTCTTGTATCTTTTGCATTCATCAGCATGTACACTTCACAGAAGGAAAGATGCCACACATCTGGGGAACGTTTCATGTTGGATTTGTCACAATTACTGTGAGAATCTATGTACTCAGTAGCTGTATCTTGCGTGATTACCTTCCATGGCCTTCTCACTATCAGTGATAGCTTTATCTGACTGCAGGATGACTCCCTCTATTGGTGCCTGTGACTCCAAGAACCTTTGGAACACCTCTTCTGCCTGAAAAACCAGGAAAGAGCAGATTACTTATCATTGCGAGAACAGTTCTACAACATACATGCATGCACATCATTTTGCTTTGTGATTAAAATTCTAGTGGCTCTCTACAAAGGGATCATGCTCCTCAGTGTCACCAGAGATTCTACAACTCTCCAGATGCCCATTTCCCTCCCTTGCACTTCTTGAGGGCTCCTTCCTGCCACCTGCTCTCAGTTCTGGCTAGTCAGAATTATGTGCAGTTGTGCAAGCCTCAACCTCTGGGGCTTCTATGTATTTAACTTCCAGCAGTATAAACTGCACCTCTCTCTTCCTCTTGCTAGTTTAATCTTAAAGAAAAATTTTTATACATGCCAGAACTCTCGGTTTGAAAGAAAAACTGTCCACAATAAAAGGTGATATCACTTTAACCTAGATTAAAATGTCTAGGAAAGAGTTTGTCATTAAGTGCATAAGGAATAATAGTTCAGTATATTCATTAGCACTACTTATATAGCACATTTTCATAGGCTGAAAAGTCATATTACTCAGTATGCAAATCATCAGCCTGGGAAGCAAAGACTGACTGACTTTGGTAAATCACCAACACTTAGCAATTTGCAAGTTCTCTCATTGGATGAAGAAATGGAAAATGTTTTCTGTCCCTCATGAATTTTCAAACTTCTTATAATTTCTTTAGTAATGCATATTTATACGTTCAGGGATATATAGCAAATATGCAGTATTAAAGACTGAAGTGATTTCCAGGGTATAAGCCAGGTGGTTTTAATGAACATAATGAACTTATGCACTGGATGATAAACTCTTTCCTAGACATTTTAAGCTAACTTGAAGTGATATCATCTTTTGTGTTGAATATTTTTACTGTTGAACTGAGAGGCCTTGGCTTGTATAAATTGGTTTTTTTTTTCCCTGAGCACATTCAGGAGGCTCTAGTTTTGCTCTCCAACCCTGGAGGAAAGCACAAAAAGATTTCATGCTAATCTGTATTCTTGTTGCTCAAAACTGGTTCTGGAAAGCCCTTGATGGTATTCTCTAGACATTCCCAGGCTACCCTACTCCTCACCTTGACTCCTTTCCTAGGCACTTGCCAATAGTCCTCTTCAATCTTTTTCCTTCTTTCCATGTATAATTGGTACCCTCCAGGAACAGCAAAAGTCCCTGCTGAAATACTTTCCATTAAGTCTTTTGAAAGCAAATTTAGTTCTTTTTGGCAGTATTGATCAGATTCTTCTTCATTCTTCAACAACAAATCCTCCTTCTTATTCTTTATTGTTTCCTGCAAGACAGGTGTACAGAGATGTCAGCAGAAGAATAACTCAGAGAGAAAATAGCATCCCAGAGAAACTTTTAGGAGCTTTGACCTATTTCTTATAAGGAAATTATTCTATTTAAGTGAGATGTGGTACAAATGTAGATTGACATTTTCAAAAACCCTAAACTCTGCAAGTCTATGAGACACTTTTGAACTTTCCTGGGTGTCAAGATCCTCATACATGAGATGAAGGGACTGTGTTCCACAATCTCTGTGGTTGGTTTTTTTTAATGGTATTATATTAGCCTATGTTTGCAGTATGTGAAGCTTACATTCATCTTAGTCAGAGAGTACATGTACATAACATATCTTGCATCTTTTTTACTCCCTTTCCCCTCCCTACACACATCCCTCTGTCTATAGACAGTACATCTTTATGATATAAAATGTTAACATTCACTGTGGGTATTTGGTACATGTACATGACACATCTTAAAATCTTTTTCCTCCATTTTCCCCCTCTATGTTTTTGTGTCCATGGTTCTATCTTAAAGGATAAAATATACAACACAAAGAGATATGGGTTGAACAACAGTGTAGAATTAGGGTCTTCTAAGAGAAATTTAATTGATAGCAATGGATGAGTGTGCACTGAAGAAATGAACACTTCAGGGTATTCAGTGTGCTCTGAAAAAATGAGAATGCTCTTGACAACTCTGCAGACCTAAGTAGTACTTATCAGGAAGTATAAAGTATAAGTATTAAGGAAAACATCTATGCTGATTATGCTTCAGTCACCCAGAGAAATTACTGCACAATATGCCTGTGACTTGGGGTTGGAAGAAGAACATGTAGTTTTAGAGATTTCATGCCAGTAAGAATCCAAAATTGTCCTTGAATGAGAGCAGAACCATGAATTTAATGCAGCAACCTCTGGGCTTCACTCTACAGTGGAAAGTTTAAGGAAAGTATTGAATGAGAGACAGTACAAAAAATTACAGTGAGTGTAATCAGTGTGTACAGCAAACAGGTGACAACAAAAACAGAAGAAAAATAAGGCGCAATACCGCCAGCTGCCTCTGGAATTTCCCATCTTCATCCTTGAAGGAGCGCTCCATGAAGACC
>PVLA01011955.1:0-48464 GCA_004027455.1 Hydrochoerus hydrochaeris | reverse complement strand
TTAGGTCAAGGACTCTTCATATGAACCCAACCAGGCCTTACCCGTCATGGGCCTGCAGGACAGCAATTGGTCCTGTGCCTGTCTTAGGCGGCCGGTGGTGTAACATATGTGTCCTAGTTGCCCGTCTCTGGCTGCCTGTCCAGTGTCTCAGGGCAGTTGTCTCACAGGAATTTTGTAAATCCTCCTCCATGAGCTCTTTTATTTAAAGCTTTTGTATAAACTCTCTCATACTACTCACAGAAGGCAAAACCCCACAACCAGTCCTCACAAAGGGGTTATCTAGAGGGCCTCCAGCAACCCCCCTGGAGTCTCCACCCTCGACTCCATATTGAGCATTACATGAAAATATATATATATGTGAATTACACAAATTACAATTATCAGTACAAAACATTACAAGATCCTTGCGCCCAATTCCCACATGCAGTGTCCTTTTCCTGGAGAAGTGCTCTCCTCCACCCATGGATCTTGTCACAAGGCGTGGATGGACGGAAAAGGGTGCCGCAGAAAATGATAACGTTTCCTTGAGGTAATTATTTTTGTTCTATTTCTTGAGCCATTGAAAGGCAGCCTTTTTTCTTAACAGGTTCGGATGTTTACTTAAGGCGAGAACTTATATGCTGGGGCGACAGTGTTAAATTACGCTATGGGAATAAGCCAGAGGATTGTCCTTACCTCTGGGAACACATGAAAAAATACACTGAAATAGCTGCGACTTATTTCCATGGCTTACGTCTTGATAACTGCCACTCAACACCTATTCATGTTGCTGAGGTACAGAAAAGCAGTTTTCTATATTAAGAAACAATAACAATGATAAGGAGAGCATTTTTTCGTAACCTTCCTTAATTAAGCAACTATGTGAATCCATGTTTCATTCTGCATAATCCATGTTTCATTCTGGTGTTTGGATTCTGGCATATTTAACATTTTTGCATAATTTGCCTAATTCTAACAATATTTGAATATGTTGTTATGGAAAACTGGGTGATAAAATATTTAACAAGTTTTTAAACTTCAGTTTTTGGAAGTTGATCATTTTATATGCATATATATATCAAAACTGATCATAATGTGTAACAAAAGTATGTTGCCTTTTTTTTTTTTTTTTTTTTTGGTGCTGGGGATTGAACTCACAACCTTGTGCTTGCCAGGCAGGCGCTTGTGCCACTGAGCTAAATACCTGGCCCTGTGTTTCCTATTGATAATAGATAAAATATTTGCCTTTTTAAAGGTTGCTCTCAATATATAATAATAGCCAATGTAAAGTTGAGTAGTTTTCTAAATATTGTACTGAGTTTGGAGGGAAGAGATTCTGGGAATCAAACCCAGGTCCTCAAACATGATAGAGAAGTGCTCTACTGCTGAGCTGTGCTCTCAGCCCTTCTCTACCTGTTTCATTGCCAGGAAACATTTTGCAGGAGGCCCACTGATGATTATTTAAACTCTAATATGGTGGCACATCAAGGCTTGTTTTAGCTTCACTGATTCAATTTTTACCAATTATTTATTAAAAAATACACTATTGCATATTCACCTTTGGACCTTTACAGGCTACTTGTGAGCAATGCCAATATATTTTTTTTAACAATGCCAGTATTTATAAAATTACCTCCTACCTCATACAGCTTTGTAAATAAGCACTTAAAATTTTCATTCTAAGAGGACTGATAGCTTCCTAATTTATAATTTGGTATTCTTTGGAAATATGTGTTTATTTGAAAAATATCTGTTTCTGTCGTTTATATACACAAATATAATGTATATGTTGCAAGTCCTAGGATAAAAATTGATTTGATTTGGAGGGATTTAGTAAACATTGGTTACATTAGTAGAGCATTGTTTAGCTCCCAAAGTAACAGTGTTTTTTTTTTTTTAAAGTTTTGTCTTTAGCAGCAGCAAATATATATATACTGATAATATTGCTGTGACATTATGGCAAGACAGTGTTAGCACTTAATCTGCATAATTAAAGTTACAGAATCCTCTGGAATTCTACTTGTTTGCTAATAGAATTTCAGATACTTTGTTAACTTTTGTGAAAAAAATTCTGGAATTAATCTGATTTCTGATTATAAATCAGTATGTTTTGTCAGCTAAACAGCACCAATGTAAAACAAATTATGTAAGTAGAAATTGTAAGATGTTAGAGTTTATCATGTAAGGCTTCAGTTTAGCCAGTCAGACCTAATCTTTGCAAATAATTTACCAACAGGAAATTTATCAATAGTGATAAGCTTAATAAAACAACCAGAAATTAAGTTTGACTGCTGAATCAAGGTATTAAAAATAAGCCAAAAATAAGGGGAAAGATTGACAGATTTGCAATGTTAGCTGTTACATTTTTTAATGACACTAATATTTTTCTTTTTCCTTTTTTTCTCCTTTGTGTCTTTATATTTTTATAAAATCTAATCTTTTTAACTGTTTTACTCTATATAAATTCTCTAATACCTCCATGTATCGGTCTGTATTGGTGTTTTCTTATATGTGAAAACAAAATTTATTTGGAAATTCTTTTTGAATGTCCACTCTGTCTTGCTGTACATCTTATGTCAAATCCCCACCTAGTCTTGCCTCCTCCCTTCCAACCCATCTTGCTTTTCTTTTACATTTGTGACTGTGCTTCTTGCAGTACATGTTGGATGCTGCTAGGAAATTACAACCCAATTTATATGTAGTAGCTGAACTATTCACAGGAAGTGAAGATCTGGACAATATCTTTGTCACTAGACTGGGCATTAGTTCCTTAATAAGAGGTAGGCCAATTGAAGTATATTTCCCACATAAAATTTTACAGTTTGTCTAAGTGGATTAAAAAACTTTTAAGAGCTTTACATGAAATGCTTACTAACTTTTAAGTGTTCATTTTAATAGTCTATATGAAGTTTTTTATCTAACTCTTTCTGTCAATAAAAATGTCTACTTTGACATATGTTACCTAATTTCAAATTAAAGACCAGTGAGATGAATTGATTTATTTATTTGGGGGATGGGTATCAGAAATTGAACTCAGGACTTTGCACTGGCCAGGCAGAGGGATGAATTTATAACTCACAAACCCATTTTTTTGGTTGTTTGCAATATGCAGATCTGTTTTTTTATCTCTTACCTGTATTTAAGGCATAATTTCTAGATATTTTCCCATAGATTTTCATATATACAACCTCTCAATAAATAAATATTTCCTACTTGAGCCATTTCTGCTGTTAAAGTTACAGGAAGGCCTCCTAGATCAATAAACTGGTTGACATTTGTGTAATCATTTAAAGACATTCTATTCTTTATAATATTAAATGTTACTTTAAAAATCAGTCATGATAATTCCTATATCTTCCTGGGCATAAGTGATGGAGATTGTTAAAATATTCTGTAATACTCTGCAGAGGCAATGAGTGCATATAATAGTCATGAAGAGGGCAGACTAGTTTACCGATACGGTGGAGAACCTGTTGGATCCTTTGTTCAGCCCTGTCTGAGGCCTTTAATGCCAGCTATTGCACATGCCCTGTTTATGGATATTACCCATGATAACGAGTGTCCTATTGTGGTAAGTATCAGTGCATTTCTTGTACTTACCTGTGTCACTGTTCTGATACTTTGATTCAAAAAATTCACAGACTTCAAAATAGCATATCATAAATGATTATAATATTATAAGTGATTATAATACCTAGATTTTAGAATATTCTGTTGTTTAAAAAATTAATGTACTTAAAAAAATAATGTGCTGACCTCATAGAATGTGTTTATGTAATTATCTTTTTACTTTATTGTGCTATAGAATGACACCGCATTTGAAAGAAAGTACACCTTTGCTTTGCTTTTGTTTTCTAGCATAGATCAGCTCATGATGCTCTTCCAAGTACCACAATTGTTTCTATGGCATCTTGTGCTAGTGGAAGTACACGAGGCTATGATGAATTAGTGCCTCATCAGGTTCGTTTATGTGTTATTTTCTAGAACCCAGTGGCTTCCAGTTTTGAGCATTTTTATCAAAACTTCTCATTGTAATTAAAATATATACATGACCAAGTTTGATCTTTCTGCAGATATCAGTGGTTTCTGAAGAACGGTTTTACACTAAGTGGAATCCTGCAGCATTGCCATCAAATGTGGGTGATGTTAACTTCCAGAGTGGAATTATTGCAGCCAGATGTGCTATCAATAAACTTCACCAAGAGCTTGGAGCCAAAGGTTTTATTCAGGCAAGAGACCTGAATCTTTTAAATTTCTTTCTGAAAGTTGCCAGAAAAAGACTTTGCAACTTGAGTACTAACCTAGTTGCTCTTTCTGTTTCTCAGGTGTATGTAGATCAAGTTGATGAAGACATAGTGGCAGTGACAAGACATTCACCTAGTATCCATCAGTCCGTTGTGGCTGTGTCTAGAACTGCTTTCAGGAATCCCAAAACTTCATTTTACAGCAAGGAAGTGCCTCAAATGTGCATCCCTGGTATGCAACCTAAAAATTGTTATTGTTAAATTATACAGGTACTATAATGTTATATTGAATTGTCATTATATGTTATATGACAGTGCAAGTGGATGTCTTTGAGAGGAGGAATTAAAATTTTGGGGTTACGTTTTTACTGCATGGGAAGAGAAATTGTCTCAAAGGTTAACTTTTTTTGAGTATTTGATATATTTCTATTTCCATCTTAATATACAGTATTCCTTTTACTTACATATATATAGTAGACATGTATTTTTTATTTTTTATTTCTTTCTTCTTCTCCTTTTTCTCCTCCTCCTTCTCTTCCTCTTCTTCCTTTTCTTCCTCCTTCTCCGCCTCCTCCTCCTTCTTCTTCTGTACTGGGAATCAAACTCAGAACTTCATGCTTACTAGGCAGGTGCTGTACTACTGAGCCATAGCCCCAGAATGCTTTTTTTTGTGTGTGTGTGTGGTGCTGAGAATTGAACCCAGGGCCTTGTATGTGGAAGGCATTAGGTCTACTACTGAGCTACATCCCCAGCCACTATTTCTGTTCTAGGGGGATAGGTACCGGGGATTGAACTCATGACCTCATACTTGCCACGCTGGTGCTTGTGCTACTGAGCTGAATCCCTGACACACCTCTATATTTTTTTTTTTATTTAAAGAAAAAAAGTTGAAACAGAAAGAGAGTATAAATAATACAAAATTTCAAAAACAACAAAAAAATAGTAACCAGTAAGAAATCACTAGTTGATAATTACATATTTTCCTCTTAGAAGTAGTTGTTCAAGTTACAAAAGTAAAGCCTACAAAGTGGACACAGTGAGACTGCAATCAGTTCTGTTCATCTATCCAACAAAAACTTTAGCAACATGGTTATCAATCCTACACACTTAAACATACATGCAGTTATATCCTTTAGAATACTTTCTTTTCCTCTCTTTTTTTCTTTAAAATAACTATAATCCATTCTTATAAACTACTTAGAAGTTCTATACATGTATAAGTCTCTATATGTATACCTAGCCTTTCTGTATTAGAGGGAGAAACAAATCAAAACAAGTCAACAATACAAATTCCTAGAGAAACACGAAATGAAAAGGACATATAAAACCACAATACTAGCTGATCTATGGTAGTTATTATGATGTCTCTTTGTTATTTTCAATAAAATTGTCTATCACCAAACATAGTATAATTAAACTTAGCATTGCATTACACTATTAATAAAAACTAAACATTGGAGACATTATAGGATTTCAAATGCAGTTAGTAATCAAAACAGAATGGGTATCCTATTTAATCTTGTCATCTTCAGAGTAGTTGCCTCTACTCTCAGACTTGATACTCTCAAGCATACCAGATTCAAATAAAATCAGTCAAGATAAAACAGTGATATAACCAATCTTCTCTGTCTTATTTTTGCTATGCTATTTTTCTGTGATTGTTGCTTGTTTACTTTTCTTCTTCATTCTACTGTCTGCCCCTTTCATTGAGGCCTTTCTGCCATTGTTCCTGGAATCCTGGTGATTTTCTTCTCTCTCTCTAGAATGTCCTTCAATATTCTTTGCAGGGTTGGATTGGTGGTCATAAACTCCCCCGTTCCTCTTTGTTGTGGAAATACCTTGTCTCTCCATTAATTTTTTTTTTTTTTTTTGTACCAGGGATCGAACTCACAACTCTGTGCTTGCAAGGCAGGCACTTAGGCCAGTGAGCTATATCCCCAGCCCCTCTCCATTAATTTTGAGAGACAGTTTTGCAGGGTACATCAGTCTGGGTTGGAGGTTATTTTCTTTAGGGGCTTGGAATATTTTGCTCCAAACTCTTCTTGATTTAATGGTTTGCATCGAGAAGTCTGCTGTGATTTTGATGAATTTTCCTTTATAGGTAATCTGTTTCTTTTCTCTGACCACTTTTAATATTCTGTACTTGTGATGGATTTCTGGGATCCTGATTATTATATGTCTGGGTGTAGATCTGTTTTGGTTGTAGCTGGCTGGAGTTCTGTATGCCTCATTTATCTGAACTTCACTTCCATTACCTATGTTTGGGAAGTTTTCCTTAATTATTTCTGTGAATAGACTTTTTATTTCATTTTTATTTGTCATTGCATCTTCATTCACATTTTTTATTCTTAGGTTATAAATCTTCTTGTCATCTTCTAGCCTTTGTATTGTTTCTTCCTGGTTCCTTGTTATTTTTAAGAGATCCTTCCTTTCACGATCATACATTGCACATCTATCTTCAAGTTTTAAAAGTTTGTCTTTAGTTTCTGTTAAAAGGTCTTACTAGCTTTCAATGGAGTTTTTAATTTCCTGATACTCTCTTTGAATCTGTTTCATGTATTCTAGATTTTGTGTATATTCTTCATCAAAGGCTTCTCTCCTTTCTCTGGGTTCCTCCATTCTTTCATTTGTGTCTACTTGAGAATTACCCAGGATTTCTTTTATTAATCTTCTTATATCTTGCTTCACTTGAGTAAGAATTTCAGATTTAAATTTGTCGATGAGGTCACGGAAGTATTTCTTTATTTCTGATGAGGCTGTGTCTGATATTACATGTTTGGTGCCCTCAGCCTCCTCTGCATTTACCTCTACTGGACTCACTTTCCCTGGTTTGGTGGTTGGGGGCCTTTTGCTGTTTCTCTGTCTTGTCATGTTTCCGGCCCCCTTCAGACGGGTGGGTGGTGGAGGTCTCTAGGCCCCTTGCACTGCCACAGTTTTTCTGCAGCACACTGGCTAGGAAAGTGCCACCCCCCAAGTCTGCTGCTGATCTGCCAGGTGCACGCTGTGAGCCGGCCCCTCCCCCTATGTCACTCAACCAGTGGATGTTTCGACACATTTTTGTGTGTTCCCTGGGGATGCCACTAGCTCAGGACAGCCTTGTCCCTGGCTCTTGGGTTACAACCAGGGGCCTGGCCCAGCCCAAGCAGATCCCACCAATCTGCTTTGGACCAGGAGCTGTCCAAATCGGGTTTTGATTCAAGCCGGCCCTGCCCAACTCCAAAATGTTGTCTAGCTGGTCATCCCACTCTGGGGAATCCAGTTCCCATCACTCACCAAAGTTCGCACAGCTCGACTCACCGTTTCCACTACCTGCCGCAGCGCTTCCTCCAGCTGAGGGTCTTGAGTTCACCAAACCCCATTTTTTGGCAGGGCCACAACCTCAGCTTGATTATGAGTTGCCAGACTCTAAGACATGCCCGGTACAGCAACCGGAGCTTGCTCAGCTCCTACCCTCCATCCACGCTTCTTCTTCCTTTTTTTTTTTTTCTTTTTCCTTTTCCTCAGTTTCTTCCTGGGTCATGAGAATTCCTCTTCCTTTTGTCTGGCTTTCTCCATGTTGTTAGATTCTAGCATCTGAGTTGTTCTTTTTTCAGAGAGGCTCTCTATCGTGCCACCACTCAGTCGGCCATCTTGGATCTCTTTTTTTTTTTATCATTTATGCTGTATAAATATTTCTGTATATACATTTGTATACACATGGGTATATGTTTGTAAGTGTGCATTGTTTATGTAAACACAAGTGGAAAATAGTCCTAATACTTAAGACTCTTCTTAGCTGGGCGTGGTGGCTTATGCCTGTAATCCCAGCACTCGGGAGGCTGAGGCAGGAGGATCATTGTGAGTTCAAGACAAGCCTGGGCTACAAAGTGAGCTTAAGGCCAGCCTGAACTGCATAGTGAGACCCTGACTCAAAAACACACAAAAAAAAGACTCTTCTTAACCATTCTCATCTACCATCCTAGCCTTATGCCACTCCACTATTTCAGCCTAATGGATATTTTCACTCTACCCCAAATATTTGTCCATAAATTGTATTTGTACTTGAACATAAATTGTTTATCTCCTTCAAAGACTAAAGTTATGTCTCCTTGGAAAAGTCTAAAAGTACTCAGTGATCTCTGTCTTCTAAACATAAATCAGTCAGGCTGCAGATTGAACTCTGGCGTAGTGCCTGCCTGGCAAGTGTGAGGTCCTGAGTTTGATTCCCAGTACCCACACAAAAAATAAATAAAAAATAAACATACAACAATCATAGTTATATGTCTCTTTTGACATCTAATCATAAAATATGGCCAGGCATGTTGGTACACACCTATAATCCTAGTACTCAGGAAGATGAGGCAGGAGGATTTTCATGAGTTCAGGACTAGGTTGCCTTATATAGTGAGTTCAATGCTATCCTGACCTACACAGGGAGACCCTGTCTCAAAAAAAAAAAAATTAATTATATAGTAGTCCCTGACTGCCTGGCAAGTGTGAGATCGTGAGTTTGATTCCCGGCACACACACAAAAATCCTACGTCTTGTGATTCAAGTCATGAAACGTACACCTCAGAATGAACACACACTTTCTAGGTTTTATGCCTCTGATACAGCCCATCAGAGATCAGGCTTCATGAATGTGGTGAAGCTAAATGTATTGCATGGGATTCTGTTTCTTAAGTGAAAAAACACAGACTTATAGTCATTGTGAAGATACTTTCTCCAAAATATGGAGAATACAAATACCTGCACTTGGGTAGGAAAAAAAAGGTAGCAAGACAAGACAAGACAAGACAAGAAGTATGTCCCTGAGATATGTCCTCATTGTTACTTACTTTTTTGCTAGATATGTATATTCTCTTACTATTATGGATGGTATATTACAGCATACCTTGCTCTTGTACAAACAGCAACTTCCAAGTTTATTGACTTAGTGAATGAAGATTCCCATAAAAATCATATTTTGCGTTTGTTGCTAGTTGCTAAATATGAACAACTCTAGTTTTTAAAAATTATCAACCTTAGTAGTTTTAGGATTAAATATTTACTTCAGTATTCAATAAATTTATATTTGGTTATCTTGTGTGGATTTTTTTTTTTTTGGTCTTTTTGAGACAAGGTCTCACTATGCAATTGAGGCTGACCTTGAGCTCACTTTATAGCCCTGGCTAATCTTGAACTCGCAACAATCCTCATGTCTCAGCCTCCTCAATGCTGGGATTATTGGTGTGTGCCATCACGCCCAACTTTTGTCTCATCTTTAATGATGTTCATAGTTTTCTGTTTTTTAGTACTGGGGATTGAACTCACAGCCTCACCTTTGCTAAAAGCACTTGCTCTACTCCTGAGCTACTACATTCCCAGCAGCCATGGTTACCTTTATAAAACTCAGACATTTCTCAATATTATGTCATTTTTTTGTCACTGATCATTCATAAAATATTTCCATTTGTCAGTGTATAAAATTGTCCTTTTTACTGTTTCATATTTTGTTTGGTTAGTATTGAATTCTAATATTCTTTTGTATGCTTAATGGTGTTCTTATTTAAATTTTTTTTGTTTGTTTTTTTGGGTTTTTTTGTTTTTGTTTTTTGTTTTGGTTTTTTTTGGTCTTTTTGAGACAAGGTTTTACTATACAGTTCGGGCTGACCTTGAACTCACTTCATAGCTCAGGCTGGCCTTGAACTCCCAGCAGTTCTCTTACCTTAGCCTCTTGAGTGCTAGGCTTATAGGCATGCACCACCACGCCCAGCCTTGTGTAGGTTTTGAGTACATACTAGGAATAATCTTAGCCTGGCATGGTGGCTCATGCCTGTAATCCCAGCACTCAGGAGGCTGAGGCAGGAGGATCATTGCAAGTTCAAGACCAGCCTGAGCTACAAAGTAAGCTCAAGGCCAGTCTGAACTGTATAGAGAGACCTTGTCTCAAAAAGACAAGGAAAAAACAAAAAGCTAGGAATAATGTCTTTTAAAAAAATTTCATGTTTCTAGGCAAAATTGAAGAGGTTGTTCTTGAAGCTAGAACTGTTGAGAGAAGCACACAACCTTATGTAAAGGATGAGCATTCAATCAATGGGCTGCCAAATATCACAGTGGAAATTAAAGAACATATTCAGGTATTTGAGTTTCTCATTTTTAACATATAGTAATACTTTAATGACAGTAAAGTTATTTGTTGAATGTCTTTTTATACATTTTTTTTTCCAAGCTCAATGAAAGTAAAATTGTAAAACAAGCTGGAATTGCCACAAAAGGTCCAAATGAATATATTCAAGAAATAGAATTTGAAAACTTGTCTCCAGGAAGTGTTATCATATTCAGGTATGTGGATTAGCATTCAAATTGATGGCTGTACTTGTACTTAAAACAGTTTGTGTGTCTTGTTAACATTGAGTAAATTATTTCTAAATTTTTTTTTTACTTTTTTTTTAACTTTTTTTTTTAACTCTTTAAAATCAACCACCTTTTATTAATGTTATTTAGAGTTAGTCTTGATCCACATGCACAAGTTGCTGTTGGAATTCTTCGGAACCA
This sequence comes from Hydrochoerus hydrochaeris, assembly GCA_004027455.1. NCBI lineage: Eukaryota > Metazoa > Chordata > Mammalia > Rodentia > Hydrochaeridae > Hydrochoerus > Hydrochoerus hydrochaeris. The sequence goes on along the minus strand of PVLA01011955.1, from coordinate 37,725 downwards.
TCTGACACAGTTCAGTCCGCACTTTAAGTCTGGAAGCCTTGCTGTCGACAACTCAGATCCTATTTTGAAAATCCCATTCGCCTCGTAAGTATGCCTTGTTTTGTAGAGGTTTGCTATTTAAAGAATTGGTGAGTTTCCACTCGCCTGATTGAAGCAGTATTTTGTGTATTTGACTTTTACCATTTAAGCAGTTGGGAGAATCCACTTTTTCCTTGCTACTCGGTGTGGTACAAAGGCCAGCAGTGTCGGTGTCTGTTACTGTCAACATTTTGCTCTGTTGCTTTATCATTTTTGGATGCACTTTCATGCTGTTTACTCTTTCTCTGAGATACAGATACATACAAGCCTGCATATATACACACATACAGGTTTTCTGAACTATTTGAGAATTAGTTGCATACACCATTATACCCCTTAGCACTTTTCGATGTTTTTCTGTCAGGGTCTTGCTATGTAATGCAGGCTAACCTTGAACTCACTACTATGTAGCCCAGGCAGCCCTTGAACTTCTAGCAGACCTCTTGCCTCAGCCTCCTGAATGCCAGGATTATAGACATCACTATCCCTTAACTAGTCTTTTGATAAGTATTTTAAGTTTAACATAAAAAGTTCCTAATACTGTATTTAGGAGAATATAAAGGAGGAAAAAATTAATATGAACTAGGGAGATCAGAAAACAAATTTTTAAGATATAGGATATAACAGATTTTTCCAGAACTTTTTTATCTTTTGAAACAGAGTCTCACTACGTAGCCCAGGCTGACCTCGAATTCGCCATGGACCTCCTGCTTCAGCCTCCAGAGTGCTGTGATTCCAGGTGTGAACCACCACACCTGGCTCTAGTACACTTTTAATCAAAACAATTTGGCACTTAATTATTTTCTTTTTTGAGGAAAGTAACATTAGTCGTAATTTAATATCTAGCATTTAATTCTTAATTTTATAGTGTTATATATCTTTACTTCAGTACTGATTTCCTAAGCCTACGTTGCGAAAACATTTTGTGATTTTGACGCAGATTTTCTTTTGTTTTTATTGACAGCTAGTGAAATTTTAGTATTTTTAACCAATTACCTTATTCTCCAATTCTTAGTATTGCCTCTAACTTGACTTTGGCTGAGCTAAATCAAATACTTTACCGATGTGAATCAGAGGAACAAGAAGATGGTGGAGGCTGTTATAACATACCAAACTGGTCATCCCTTAAATACGCAGGTCTTCAAGGTAAGCAAGCATTGTTATGGGCATCCAGGGATATAGCTCAGCGGCACAAGCACATACCTGGTAAGCACAAGATCCTGAGTTTGATTCCCAGTACCAAAAACAAAGATAGGTTATGGGAACTAAAGCAAAACAGGGAAAACAATATTTGACTTCCAAAACAAGGCAGAAGGGAATCCCCCATATTTGCTATACTGCATACTGTCATCCTCTCAAGAGATACTCAGACCGCTGGCCCCAGGTCTGCAAAATCAACGTAACAGTACAAGCATTTAGTTGCTTTATGTACCTTAGTCACTATCCACTCAGGCTGACCTCAGTTGGTTGTGGGAGCTGGGGTGTTTTGGACGGTGTTTGATTGTCAGCCCACATGCCGGGAGGCTCACAGGAGGTGCCATCTGACTTTTCTCTCCCTGGAATATGCACAGCTTGTGCAGCTTACCAGTAAGGCTGGCTAGTTGATTTCTTGGTTGGTTCCCCAAGTCCCAGCATGGCTGATTCTTGGAAAATGCTGACTTTTCCTTCCTAAATACCACACTTTCTTTATACATTCATCTGTTTATGGACAGAGTCTGTTTTCAAAATTTAGTTATTATAGATTACACTGAAATAAATATGGGTATGCATACATAATTGTAATAAAATGTCTAACTCTTTCAGGAAAATACCTCAAAGGAGAATAGCTGGGTTGAATGGAATTTCTATTGTTTTTTTGATGAATCTCTATACTAATTTTCATAGTGGTTGTTCTAGCTTATACAATATTCCCACTAGTAATATGGAAGGGTTTCTTTTATTCCCCACAGTTTCCTTAGAATTTGTAAGTATTTGATTTCTTGATGATACTCATTATTTCTGGAGTAAGATTGAACCTCATTGTCCTTTTAAGTTGCATTTTTCTAATTACCAGAGATGTTGAACATTTTTTCATGTGTTTATTAGTCATTTATACTTCTTCTAAGAAGTGTGTATTCATTTCAGTTTCCCATTTTTTGGACTGAGTCTTTTGGGGGAGTCTTTTTTAACTTTTTGTATATTTTAGGTATTAGTCCTCTGTTCAGTGAATAGCTGGCACATTTTTTTGTATTCTGTAAGTTGCCTCTATGCTCTTGATTGTTTCTTTTCCTATTCAGAAGCTTTTTAATTTGATGTGATCCCATTTGTTGATTCTGGATATTATTTCTTGTGCAATTAAGGTTCAGTTTGGAAAGTCCTTGCCTATATCTGTATCTTTAAGAGTTTCACCTATTTTGCTGGGCATGGTGGTGAATGCCTATAATCTGAACACTCAAGAGGCTAAGGCAGAAAGATTGATGTAAGTTTGAGGCCAATCTAGGCTTTGCAACGAGTGCAAGGCCAGCCTGAACTGCATAGCAAGACCCTATCTCAGTAAAAATAAGCGTTTTACCTATTTTATCTTCCAGCACATTGTTTCTGCTTGACATTTAGATTTTTTTTGACATTTAGATCTTTGCTGCATTTTGATTTTAGTTTAAAGCATGCTGAGACATATGGGTCTAGATTCAGTCTGCTGCATGTGGATAGCCAGTTTTCTTTTTTGCTTATTTATTTATTTTTTGTCTTAAAGAGAATAAAACCAAACAGGGCACAACAAAAAAAGCCAATCAAAACACAACAATGAAGGGGACACAGGACTTCAAAGCACTATAATAGAAAATCAACAATGGCTACCATGATATATCTTGATATCTTCAAAATAGCTGTCCATGCCATCAGACATAATAAAATCAAACAAAACAAAAGGGAATAAAATCAAACAAAACAATGAAAACAATACAGGCCTTCAAAATAAGACAGGAAATTAACAGTGGCTACCATAATACCTCTTGTTATCCTTTAAATGGTTGCTCAAAATAGTTGCTTAGACTACCGGCTTTAGGCCTGCAAAGTCAGTCAGCCAACACAAGCATTAAGTTGTTTCTTTACTTCATCTCAGTTGCTATCATCTAAGCCTGTGTTCCTTCAAATCAACCAGTTGCTTATGGGGTTGGAGAGAAACCTCTTCTGTGTGCTTGCTGGCTCATGGAGTTGGGCAGCGGGGTTGGGGTTGGGTTCCTGGTGCTTGCCGGCTGCAGAAGCCAGCGTGACTTCTGCAGCCGGTTTTGTAACATTATTTGTTAAAGAGGCTATCTTGGGCCGGTGATACAGCTCAGTGACACAGCACCTGCCTGGCCAGTGCAACATCCTGAGTTTGATTGCAGTACCAAACCAAAAACAAGGTTTGTTTTTTTTTTAAAAAAAAGGCTGTTTCTTCTATCAGGAGTATTTGGCCCCTTTGTCAAAGTTAAGATAACTGAGTGTTTTTAAAAAAAAAAGATAACTGAGTGTGCCCAATGTTTCTGCATCCTCTGTTCTGTTCCATTGATTACAAGTCTGGTTTTTGTTTTTGTTGTTTTGGGTTTTTTTGCCAGTACCATGCTGCTTTTATCACAGTAGCTTTGTAATATAACTCAAAATCTGGATCATGATGCTGCCTTGTTTCATTCTTGTTTCTCAGGATTGGTTTTGCTACTCTTAAGTCTCTTCTGGTGAATTATTATTATTATTATTATTATTATTATTTGGTATTGGGAATTGAACTCAGGGCCTCCTGCTTTCCAGGCAGGCACTGTGCCACTAAGCTACATCCCCAGCCCTCTAGGTCTCTTGTGGATCTATATGAATTTGCTCTAGTTCTGTGAGGATCACTGCTGGTATTTTGTTGGAATTGCATTAAATCTGTGTATTAATTTCAGAAATATGGTCGGTTTAAAAATACAGGTTCTTCCTATTCAAGAATAGGTGATATCTTTCAGTTTTATGTTGTCCTCTTAGATCATGTTTTTTAACAGTAGTTTTCATTGTAGAAGTCTTTCACTTCTTTGGTGGGTTAATGCCTGAGTATTTGATTTCTCTTGATGCTATTGTGAATAGTAATTGCTTTTCTAATTTCTTTCTCAGTGAGTTCATTATTGGGATGTATAAGAACACTTTTGATTTCTATATGTTGATTTTGTGTCCTGTTAAAATGCTGAATTTGGTTATTAATTGTAAGGTCTTCTATGTAGAGGGTTATGTCACCCGCAAATGGTGATAATTTGACTTCCATTCCTCTACATATCCGTTCTATTTCTTTCTCTTGCCCTATTTCCCTGGCTAATATTTTTAGGACTGTGTTGAACAAGAGTGGTAATAGTGGATATTCTTCTCTTATTCCTCATTTTAGAGGGAAGGCTTTCAGCTTTCCCCCCATTTAATGTACTAATGATTAGTAGATTTGTTATAAAAGTTTTGATCAGGTTGAGATAACATCCTTCTATATCTATTTTCTTCAGAGTTTTTATCATGAATCAGTCTGAGATTTTGTCAAAGGCTTTTTTTGCATCTATGGAAATGATGATGTGGTTTTGTCCTTGATTCTGTTTATGTGATACATCACATTTATTGATTTGTGTATGTTGAACCATTCTTGTTTCCTGGGATGAAGGCAACGTGGTCCCTGATGTATGATCTTTTTGATGATTCATTGCATTCTACTTGCCAGTATCTCATTGAAGATTTTTGCATGTGAATTCATTAAGGAGATTGCCTGGAGTTACCTTTTTTTGTTAAATCCCTCTCCAATTTTGGTATCAGGGTAATGCTAACTTCTAAGAATGTTTGGCAGTGTGCATTTCTTTCCTTGAAGAGTTTGAGTATTGGCATTAGATCTTGAATGAAGTTCTGCTGGAATTCTATGGCAAATTCATCATTTCCTGGGCTTTTCTTTGTTGGTAGAGTTTTTGTTACTGTCTGTATTTTGTTGCCTATTATTCATCTTCTCAGAGCTTTTTTTATCTTCTTAGTTCAGTTTTGATAATTCATATATACCTAAGAATTTCTCCATTTCATCTAGGTTCTCCAATGTATTAGAATATTAGTTTTTGAAGTAGTTCTTTATAAGCTTCTAGATTCTGGTGGTATCCATTGTGATTTAGCCTTTTGTATTTCTAATTCTATTGATTAAAGTTTTTTCTTTTCTCTTTTTTTTTTTTTTTTTGTAAGTTTGGCCCGTGCTTTGTCAGTCTTGTTTATCCTATCAATGAACCAACTCTTGATTCATTGATCTTTTGCATTTTTTTATTCTCAATTTCATTAATTTCCACTTTTATCCTATCAACAGACCAACTCTTGATTCATTGATCTTTTGTATTTTTTTTAGTCTCAATTTCATTAATTTCTACTCAGTTTATTTCCTTCTATTAATTTCAAATTTAGAGCTGGGAGTATAACTCAGTGACACAGTGCTGGCCTGGTAAGTGTAACGTCCTATGTTTAATTCTGAGTACCAAAAAATAATAATAATTTCAAGTTTAGATTGTTCTTTTCTCTTTTTTTTTTGTTCTTGTTTTTCTAGGAACTTGAGATGCATCATTAAGTTACTTGGGATTGCTCACTTCCTTTATTGTATATATTCACAACTGTAAACTTCCTTCTTGGTGTTGCATTCATTATGTCCTATACATTTTGGCATGTTGTGCTTCCTTTGCCATTCGATTCTAGAAACTTCTTTATTTCATCCCTGATTTATTCTGTGATATATTGATTATGTAGTAATATATTCTTTAATCTTCATGTGTTGGCATGTAATTTCTGTGGTTTCTTTTCCTATTGATTTCTAGCTTCATTCCATTATGATTAAATAATATACAGAAGATTATTTAAATTCTTTTGTATTTAGTTAGATATGCTCTATGACCTAAGATATGACTTATTTTGGAATAAGTTCCATTTGCTACTGAGAAAATTGTGTATTCTGTTGTCATTTAATAAAATTCTCTGTAGCTATCTGTTAAGTTCATTTGATCAGTGCTTTTATTGTTTTGTTAATTTTCTTAACTGATATTTCTTTGTTAATTTTTTGTGTGATTGGACTAATTGTAACAATAGAGTGTCAAGATCTAATACAATACAATACAATACAATACAATAGATTGTATTAGTGTCCGTCTGTCCATTTATGTTCAGTAGTTTTCATGAAAAGTTGGATATCAGTACACAAATTCTTGCTCTCTGAAACTGCTTTTATGATCTGCTTAAATGTTGCTTAAATAGTAACAGATCTACCACTTTTAACATGAAAAGATACAGGCTAAAAAATATTTTTTCTTCTTAATACCTTAAGGCAGAAAAGCTACACTAGCTACCTTTGAATGTATTAATAACATTAAAATGTAAATAAAAAAATAAAATCAGTGCCAGAAGTTCTGGCTCTTTGGCAGAGTCCTCTCAAGGATGTCTTTGTGTCCTGGCTCAAACCAGTGCTCCCACACTTATCTCCAACCCTGATAACTGTCACTGTGGACTAGGAGGTCCTTGTGCCTGCCACCTGCCACCTGTTCACCCCAAATCATTAGACTGTCACAGCCTTGATCATGGGAAGTGATGGAATTACTGACTCTGCCAATAAGGTAGCACGCTTTATCTTTGGATTTTCAGGGTTAATGTCCGTATTGGCAGAAATTAGACCAAAGAATGATCTGGGGCATCCTTTTTGTGATAATTTGAGATCTGGAGATTGGATGATTGACTATGTCAGTGGCCGGCTCATTTCTCGATCAGGAAATATTGCTGAAGTAAGTAGAGCTATATTCTAATCCAAGTAAATAAGACCACTGTAAGAACTATATTTGTGTAATATTTATGTGCTTTTTGAACCATTTTCTTCCTTACATCACCTTTCAGTTCTAATAAGTGGAAATTGTGTTAATGAATTACCACCAGACAATAAAGTTACATGTTTAGATTCACCTCTTAAAATACACCTTAAAATATCCCTAGACTGTAGACACACCAAATTAACTTTAAAAATTATTTTTATAACAGGTTGGCAAATGGTTACAGGCTATGTTCTTCTACTTGAAGCAAATTCCACGATATCTTATCCCATGTTATTTTGATGCTATATTAATTGGTGTATATACCACTCTTCTGGATATAGCATGGAAGCAGATGTCAAGGTATATCCAAAAAAACTTGAATAAATAGTCCTGTTTATGTAGAAAATAAGTACAGAGTTAGTTTATATATACTCTTAAAAAAAGACCAGAGCATGAAGAATCGTCATAGATGTAGACTGAAAAAGTTTTTAAGTCATAGGTTTATTCATATCCTCTAGTCTGGAATGTACTAAAACAAATTTATGTATTAAAAATCTGTTCCAAAGCTGGGTATATTGTGCATACCTATAATCCTGGTACTTGGGGGCTGAGGCAGGAGGATCTCCAGTTGAAGGCCAGTGAGTTTGAAACCAGCTTGTGCTACTTTGCATAATTGAGACTAGCCTGGCCTATATGACAAGACCCTGTCTCAAAAAGTGAGGGAGAAAGTGAGTTCCATAAAACCAGTAAAACATGGTGGTACCTGCTTGTAATCCCAGCACTTGAGAAGCTGAGGCAAGAGGATCACTGTGAGACTGAGACCACCCTGCACTACATAGGAGACACTGTTTTATATCCCTTGTTCCTGTTTATGCATTGATTTCTTTAAGTTCACTGAGAAGGCCTAGGATACAGCTCAGCGCCTGCCTGGCAAGCAAAAGGTCCTAAGTTTGATTCTTGGTACCAAAGAAAAGAAAACTTAATTGATAAGAATTTTATAATATATGCATACAGGGTTCTTTTCTGTTCTTTTCTTTCTTTTTTTATTGTTTGTTTGAAACAAGTTCTCGCTCTTTAGTCAGGCGCTCCTTGAACTCACTTTGTAGCCCAGGCTGGTCTTCAACTTACAGCAGTCCCCCTGTCTCAGCTGCCTGAGAGTTTTTTTATTTTCATTTAAAAGAAAATTTATTTTGCTATTTTTATTAATCAGAATTGCCTTTTGTGATGAAATTTCCTAAAATGAAACCACAAATTGAAGTGTAACTGTGGGATCCACTAAATTGATTTGGGCATCATTTCAGAAAAAATGAAATGTCAGCCATACTGTTTGTTTTATAACAGGCCTTGGGCTTAAAGCTAGCTAAAATAATGAGTGACATGAAAGCAGTTTTGAAATTTCATCAAATTCAACATTTGATTTAAACTATATTGCCAAATTTTTGCATATTTGTGTAGAGAAATCATTTGAAGGGAAAAACCCAAGAATAATAAAAACTGCTAAAAAGTTTTGTATTTCTAGAATAGTATTTTTAATTCCATCACTTTTGTTACAGCTTTGTTCAGAATGGGTCAACATTTGTGAAACACCTTTCACTGGGGTCAGTTCAGATGTGCGGAGTAGGAAAATTCCCTTGTCTACCACTTCTTTCTCCTTCACTGCTGGATGTGCCACACAGGCTAAATGAGATCACAAAAGAAAAGGAGCAGTGTTGTGCTTCTCTGGCTGCAGGTAAGGGATTTGGAAGAAGGTTATGGTGTGTAAGGCAGTAACATTTAAAGGGAATAGCCATGAGGAGATTACTTTTCAGCTCATGATGTTATTCAGCATTTTATATTATTACTTAGCAAAATTTCATATATACTTATAAAAATAATAACTATACTTACTATTTAATTATAGCTGAACACCAAGCATTCATGTGTCTTTTCTATTTTGTTTTTCTTTTTTTCTTTTATTTTTAACTTTATTTTAGACAAAATAAAACCAAGCAAATTAAAACAGAACAAAGCCAGTTAAGACTGTGTAAGTGACACAGGATTTCAAACAAGATAGTAGGAAATCAACAATGATTACCATAATGCCTCTTGTTGTCTTCAAGATAGCTGTCCATACTGCAGACATAATGAAATCAAACAGAACAGAAACAGAATAGAACCAATAAAATCAGAATAATGAATGCAGTACAAGACTTCAAAACAAGATAATAGTAAATCCAAAATGGCTACCATAATATATCTTGTTATCTTCGAAATAGGTGCCCATCCCATTAGATACAACAAACTCAAACAAGGTAAAATAGAATAAAACCCAGTCAAACAAAACAATGAGAATTTTACAGGATTTCAAAACAAGATAATAGGGAATTAACAATGGCCATCACCTTCAGAAGGAGATCCCCCCCATATCTACTACATTGTGTATTGTTAACTTCCAAATAGATGATCAGGCTACCAGCTTTTTACCTAAGTCAGTGAAACACTAAACACTACAAGCATTAAGTTGTATTTTACCTCAGTAGCTGTCATCTCAGCCTGTGTTTCTCCAGATCAGCCTGTCACTTATGGCAGGGGAGGGTAGATGTTGGCTCTTCTTGTCTCCCTACCTGCATGCCAGAAGGAACTGGTGTCTGGCTCTCCCCAAGTCAGCCTGCATATGGTGCTGACTCACAGGAGATCTCAGCTTTTTGCTAACTTCTTGTTCTCCTCCCCTGCAATCTGCAAATGGCACCAGCTCACAGGAGAGGACTGGCATCTGGCTCTCCTCCAGTCAGCTCACACATGACAGCCTCTTTTCTATTTTGATTGACTAGTTCTTTTCGTCTGTAGGTATATTTTTTCCAACTGTTGACATTTCATATTTTTTGAAACCAACCATAGTTTCCTACTCTTTCCTTACATTTCCTTTTTTTTTTTTGTACTAGGAATCGAACTCATAGACCTTGCACTTGCCAGGCAGGCATTTTGCCGCTGAGCTAAATTCTGGCCTTCTTTACATTTCCTACCCTGTTTGTTTGTTTTTTTTTTTAACTTACAATTACTCTGCAATCATTTAAAGGTATTCTGCAAGTTGCAGTACACAAAACAAATGTTAAATAATTTTTTATTATGTCAGATACTAATTGCTGTCAAATAATTTCAGCCAAATTTATTGGCATCCTTTCTACAAGTAGATTTAAAACATTAATCAAGTAAGCAAAATAGGCTAAACAACAGACTTCTTTTTTATATATATAAATTTCCATTACATTTCTAGAAAGCACTTAGTATTTGTAGCCACTGAAGTTTAGAGCTCTCTGAACTAGTATGTAAAAATTATAGGATTAAAGTAATGCTGTATATGGCTCCTTATGTTAAACTTAAATTTCCTTAAATTTATATCTGCTTAGATCAGGTAAAAGACTTCATAGTACCCAACACTTAAGATAGAAATACCTTTTCACTTAGAATGATTATAAAAATACAAAAAGCTTGGTTTTAGATATGGGGATACAACTCATTGGTAAAATACTTTCATAGTATGCATGAGATCCTAGGCTTAATCACCAGCTCCACAAAAAGTTTAAGAAAGGAATGAAATCAAAACTTTTAATTTTATAATTGTGTTTCACATTTTCACTTGACTAATTTCTTCCTAGTACCAGTTACTTCCTAGTACCAGATTCCTAGTGTAAATCTATCCAGTGCTCATAAAACTGAACTGGTCCATTATAGGAAAAAAACAGATATGAAAAATCTGGCTTTTAGAGTCTACTTTTTAAAAGCCTTAAAATAAGTGAAAAATAAATAAATGCAAGCCTATTACAGGGCTAGGGATATAGCTGGGCAGCACAGCAGGGTCCCGAGTTAGATACCTGTCACCAAAAAAGCCTATTACATACAATAGTTATCTTTATCTTTTAGGTTGCATACTGCTGTTGTTAAACACCCCCAAAATATATTCATTTATTTGTAAATCATAGTAACATGAATAATAATACTTGCTATATGTATATATCAGGAACAATAAATGAATATAAATAGGTATTTTGGTATTTGCTTCTAGTATCCCAAGTGTTTTGCCTAACCAACACTGGCAAAAATTAGGACTATTCTGAGATTTACAGATAAGTTGATATAAACAAAAAGTTAATATAAACATTTCCACTATCAGTGCCAGAGATTTTATAGCTTTTACTTTGCAACAAAGATAGACTGTCTGTCTATATTTTAGGACATATATATTTTAGGACAAAACCCACCCTCAAATTTTTCTATACACATTACATATAAGAAGTTAAATGGGCTAAAGGGCTAGGAAGTCTGTGCAGAATATTATGTTTGTGTTAGATATTGTCATTGTCTCATCACTGAAGTTATCAGCTACCAACCATATATAATACATAGTATATTGAGGAAAATTTTGTAGCATCACATTGGAAATAACAGAAAAAAAATCTAATGTCCTTAGTTCTGATCTTTCTTATAGCAGAAATTAGTATCTAATTTCCCATGTAAAGGCCCCAATTAGCAGAAACTGAAATTGTGAAATACACTTAGCAATGCCAAAATTTTCTTTTATTTTAGTCATTCTTTCACTTCTGAATTTACATTTTAACATTAGTCTCTTACTCATTCAACAAGTATTTATAGGGATATATAATATACCAGTTATGATTTTCAAGGAATAAATGTACATTACGAGCAAGGCAGATAAAAGTTTTTGTCATCACGGGTCTTGTTTTCTACTGTGAAGATGTAGTCATTCAATAAATAGATAGCAGGTAAGTGGAATACAGTACTTGCCTATGATTTGGGGATGACAGTGCACAATGTATGTACCATTGTTGCCCCCTGATTGACATGTTTTGAAATTTTGTTGTAGTATTTTTCTTCCTCTTTTTTTTTCTTTTTATCCTTGAAATAAAATGGATTTTGAAAAAAAAATCCAAAAAAAATTTTTTTGAGTGTAGAATATAGATTAATAAACATTTAGTCAAGTACCTTTCTGGTACTTAGTTCTTATTCAGATTTATTTATTATCCTTAAGTCGAGGTAGAATCTTTCTAGGTATATAATTAATATTATATTGTGCTCTTTTATTGTTAAATATGTGATTTCTGATTTTAAGCTTTTAATTTATTAAAAGAACTTTATCTGTATTCAAAAGCACATTCAAAGCGGGGCATGGTGGAGCACACTTGTAATCCCAACTGTGGAAGGCTGCAAGATTATTACAAGGTCAAGGCCAACCTGGGCTACACAGTGAGTTCAAGACTAGCTTAAATTACATAGCAAGACCATGTCTCCAAAAAAAAAAACCCATTCAATTTAAATTCAATTCAATAGGTTTAATTGAATTTAACCTATTCAATTAAATTCAGTTCAGTTAAATATACCTTTCTAACGCAGGTCCTCAAGGCTAAAGGTGTATAGCCCAGTGGCAGAGTGCTTGCCTAACATGTAATACTCTGGATTTGATTCCTAGCACCACAAAAAAGAAGAAAAACCTCAGCAACTCATACTTAATCTTCTTGTGGTCACATACTCTTTTAAGAATCTCATATTATTATAGAACCTCATTCCATAAAAGTTAATCTAAGCATGAACGTACATGTTGCAGATAATTTAGGAGGGTTTGTCAACTCCTTATAACCTGTGCTTTTACCCTAGGTTTAGAGTGACTGTTCTGTACTAATGTTGTTCATATGTTTGCATGTGTTATGATAATCATACTATTTTGTTGTCTTTTCTGTTAGGCTTACCTCATTTTTCTGCTGGTCTTTTCCGCTGTTGGGGAAGGGATACCTTTATTGCACTTAGAGGTCTTTTGCTGGTTACTGGACGCTACTTAGAGGCCAGGTAAGAGATCTAAAAAGTTGCAGTGTTTTTTACATGTTCTTCAAACTTTCTTATCTACCTATTATCAACAACATTTGAGAGCCATTTTACTTAGGTGTTTTTTGTTTTATTTTTCATTTAATAAGTTCATAAAAGATAATTAAAGGAGGAAAACATCTTTGAAATTAATAAATTCTGGTCTCTCATATTAAGGTTAGGTTATCTTCATTCAGCATTTGCAAATATATTTCAATAAAACAAAATTTTATGACTTTTATGCCTTGTCTAATAAAGGTATTGCTGGCTCTTTGAATCTTACAGAAAGATAATTCAAGTTTTCCTTTATTTGTTTTCAGGCCTTACAACAGTTGTATGTTTTCTAGACTAAAAATGATGTTTTCTTGTGCCTTAGCAATATAAACAAATTTATGGGAGATAGTAAAGTTCTGTAGCAATGCCTCTCAATCTGTTGTCCATAGAGCAAGACTGTCCCCATAATCTGAGAATTTGTTAGAAGTGCAAATCCTTGGTCCTTGTGCAAACCCCTGAATCCAAACTTTGAGGAGGGGCGAGCAGTGATGATAGGCAGAAACTTGCCTTCATAAGGTTTCTAGGTAGTCCGCAGCAGCCTGAGTACAAAGTTTGAAAGCACAGTTCTGCACATTAAAACTTTTAACAAAAAAGCATTTACTGTATATGACACCTTATTTTGATGCCATCAGAGGAATAACTGAAATTTTCCTCTTTAAATGCCTACAGTTTTTTTTTTCTTGTCATTTTAAAAGTAAAATATCAGCTGATATGGTAGTGGATACCTATAATTCTAGCACCCAGGAGGCTAAGCCAGGAGGATTGCTATGAATTTGAAGCCAACCTAGAGTACATAGCAAGACCCTGTCTCAATAAATAAATAAATAAATAAATAAATAAGGGTCAGGGATTTAGTTTAGTGGCATAAGCACCTGCCTGGCAAGCATGAGGTCGTGAGTTCAATCCCTGGTACCAAAAATAAATAAATACAATAAAATTGATATGTCTGAATAGGCATTTAAAAGGAATTATAGCCAGGTATGGTGGCACTTGGTAGGTTGATGCAGGAGGATTGCTGTGAGTTTTTTTTTTTTATTGTTTCTTTCCTTCTTTTTTTGTTTGTTTGTTTGTACCAGGAACAAACTCACGACTTCACATTTGCCAGGCAGGTACTTGTGCCATTGAGCTAAATCTCCAACTCCTCTAAGTTCAGAGCTAGCCAGGCTACATAGTAAGTTCAAGGCCAGCCAGAACTACACAACAAGACCCTGTTTCAAAGAATAAGCAATCAAAAGGAATTTCATTCTTCCCTGCTATCCTAATGTATGATCTGTTTTTTTTTTTTTTTTTGTCTTACGTTATAATTGTGGAGAAGAGCTACCAAAAATATAAGAACATGTTTGATTCTTCCCCCAAGCATTCCAGAATGACTGATGAGGAAGCAGAAAATGGATCATCATCATTCCGCACAATATATAGTTAAGAACTAGGCTTTTGGGTCATGGTGCGAGCTTCTCATTCCGTTTCCAAATTAGCAAGTGGCAAATCACTTCCTTTCTTCAAGCTTTCTGTAAAATGATTTTGATATTCGCTTGTTGAGCTGTGTGACCATTAAATGAGCTCATGCAGTTAAATATCTAAAACAGTATCTGCCACAAGCTGAACATTCTATAAATGCTCAAGTTTGTAATCATTCTGATTGTTGTGTGGGCTTTCACCTCCCACTTGTATGTGTCACTGGCTGGAGGGTTCCAGAGTGGAGATGGGGAGCCTGTGCCTACCCCACTCATGGGGTAGGTTGTAAGTTTGCTGACATCAGACACGGACAAGGAGTTTTCAAGATGTGTCAGCAAGATGCATAAAGAAATTGATTAGACAGAACTTAAAAGACACAGTCAGACACACAGTGTGGGTCCTTCAGAGAGGGCTGGGTCTGGGTATATTTATGCAGTCTTGAGGGTTTCTTCAGGATGTTTGACCCAAGATGTGTATTTCTGTTAGGTTACCTCTCAGGCAGGCTGTGTTAGAATGTGACCTGCTTACTTGTGTGTGGAGCCCAAATGTGCTGCCCTCTTTCTGTGGGAATAAGCACAGTTTGTAAGTGAAAAGCCCAGGTGCAGACTGTCATTTAAGAGCCTTAGGAATTTTTTTTTAATGAGTTTCCTGAAATAAATGAAAAAAAAAAGACTTGAGTAACTTTGGGTCCTAAACGTACAGTTGTTTTGTTTTGGTACTGGGGATCGTACCCACAACCTCATGCTTGCCAGGTAGGTGCTTAGGGTGCTGAGCTAAATCCTCGGCCCATATAGTTCTTAAAAGTATAATTTTTATTTATTTAATTTTTTTTTTTTTTTTTTTTTTTTTGGTACTGGGGATCAAACTCAGAACCTTGTGCTCGCCAGGAAGGTGCTTATGCCACTGAGCTAAATCCCTGGCCCTTAAAAGTATCATGTTTAAATTATAATTTTTTTGTATAACCAGATCATGGGTTAGCAAATTATAGCCTATCACCTATATTGTAGAAAATGTAAGAAAAGAATAGATTTTACCTTTTTAAAGAGTCATTTTTAGCTAGGCATGGTGACACATGCCTATAATCCCTGCTCTCAGGAGGCTGAGGCAGGAGGATCACCATGACTTAGAGGGCAGCCCGGGCTATGTAATGAATGAGTTGAAGACTAGCCTACGTAATAGGAAAACCCTTTTCAAAAAAATAAAAATAGAGTCATCTTTTTAAAAGAAGAAGAAAATAGCTGGACATGATTGCACACACCTGTAATTCAAACATTTAGGAGGTTAGAGAGAATTGTGAGTTTGAAGCTACCCTAGGAACTACATAGTAAGTTTAAGGCCAGCTTGGACTACATAGTTTGATCTTCTCTCAAAAACAAAACAAAATGACAGAGACAGAAAGAATATCTGTCAGAAACTATGAACCACAAAGCCTAAAATATTCACTATCTGACCCTTTACAGAACAAAAAAAATCTTGAGGATTCCGTGAGGATAGTAAATTTTTAGGGTGGAGCTAACTGCTATAAACTCTTAGATTCTAATAGCTTCCACAAACAAAAAAATGCATCTTGAGACAAAGTGTCACATGTAGTCAGGCTGGTCTTAGATTCTTTGATGTTGGAGCACAGGCTGACCTTGAACTCACAGGGATCCTCCTGCCTCAGCCTCCTAAGTGCTGAGCTTATAGTTATGCACCATCAGCATCGTCATATCTGGCACAAACAAAATGTATTTGTTTATTTATTTATTTAGGGTACTGGGGATCAAATACAACCTCACGCTTGCTAGGCAGGCACTTATGCCACTGAGCTACACCCCAGCCTAAAATTTATTTCTTGCTTATAGTTCCTGATAGGATTTCAGTAGGCTGCTTTCCTCATAATGATGCAGAGACAACAGGTGTCTTCCACCTAAAGAATCTGCCATTGTGTAAGGCCTCTAAATCCTCTCCAGTTAGTTAGCAGAAAGGAAAAGAGAGCCCGGGGAAAACACATCTGTGTTCTGTACACTTAACACACATCAGTTCCATTCTGCCTGCAGTCCAGTCATCTAGCCATAACCAAATGGGAGGTTGGTTGGGAAATGTTGAAAAACATTTCAGTGGGCATATAGCTATCTACACAAAAGTGATCCTGCTTCCTCCCTCTATGGAGGCAGGTGTTCATCCCTCAGAGGTCTTTTTATTCAACTTTCACATGTATGGCACTTTTCTGATAGTTAATATTGATAACACTATAACCTTGTGTTAATTTGGAGTGTCATTGTGCATGTTGACACTTCTATACTTTAAAAATAAAAATTCTCCCACTGCACAGTTATTAATTATTTAAGAGATGGGTATTAGACTGATGCACAGAATTAGTAAAATTTCTGAAAGGTTTAACTAAAAATCACTAAAGGCTGGACATTGTTTTGTTTTGTTTTGTTTTGTTTTGTTTTGTTTCGAGACAGGGTCTCCCTGTGCAGTTCAGTCTGGCCTTACGCTCACTTTGTAACCCCAGCTAGTTTTGAACTCGAAATGATCTTTCTCCCTCCGCTTCCTGAGTGCTGGGATTATAGGCGTGCACCACCACTCTCTGCAAGGATGGATATTTTAAATGACGTCTTCCAGTGTCATACAGATGGCAAATCTAAGATTTAGATCTCAACCCTTTCATTTTATAGCAATTTCATGTTCTTTCTACAATTCCATGCCTTCTTACAAGCTAACTTTTCATTTGGTATATTATAGTAGAATGATACTTCAAAAGATAAACAATCTTTGACCAGTTTTTTAACATGTTTTTCCAGGTCAACTTCTATGTATTTTGTTTTCTTACATATTTGTTTTGCTTTTGTAACTGCTTTTCTTAAATAATAAAGTTCATGTCTGATAGTTAGATTTTGAAATGCAGTAGATTTCAAAAGTAGAATCTAGAGATGTGGGGGACTTAAAAAAATCAACCAATTCCTGACTCCACAGATGAAAAAACTCTGCCAGAGAGGGTGAATCACACAGATTATTAGGGGAGCGGCCACAGCTGGAGTGAGGACTTCTGACTTTTAGTCAGTGCTGTTTCTATCATACTATCATAATATAATAGAAGGAGCACTGATTGAAAGAAATAAGGACAAGTTAAAAAATGCATCCAAAATAAAGTCATCAAAGGTAACCATTTTTTGTCTTCAACTGTTCATTTCCATTTCAAATGATCTACTTCATTCTGTTGTTTTAGGAACATTATTTTAGCATTCGCTGGTACTCTGAGGCATGGTCTCATTCCCAACCTCCTTGGTGAGGGAGTTTATGCCAGGTACAATTGCCGGGATGCTGTGTGGTGGTGGCTGCAGTGTATTCAGGATTACTGTAAGATCGTCCCGAATGGTGTAGACATTCTGAAGTGTCCAGTGTCCAGGATGTATCCAACAGATGATTCTGCTCCTTTGCCTGCTGGTACACTGGTAAAAATAATTCCTTCCTGAAATATGATTTCTGTTATTTAATGTAAAATAAATATAGCTAAGAATCTGAATCTTAAGAATTATTCAAATATCAACATTTATTTAGTACGTCGTTACTATATGAAATTGCAGAGTTAAGACTTGCTCCTTGCCCAGAGAGCATGAAACGTGGTAGAAGAATTGATAATGTAAATAAATATAATCATTGCAATATGAGAAAGTGCCATATACTCCCATAAGAAAGCACTGGTAGGTGGGTCTCAGAAAGAACTTTAGAAAATAGCTAAGGCCAGGTGTGGTGGCACACACCTGTAATCCCAGCATTTGGGAGGCTGAAACCAGAGGATCAGTGCAAATTCGAGACCAGTCTTGGCTACAAAGTGAACTCAAGGCCAGCCTAAACTACATAGTGAGGCCATGTCGCAAAAAGACAAGAAAAAAGAAGGAGCTCAAACTTTACCTGAATCAAGCCTTACATGGTAAGTAGAGTTTCAAGAGAGATGAGGCAGGTTAGGAAGAGGTAATCAAGATGAAAGGATAATGAAGCACAGTGGATTGGAGCACTGGTTAGGGCAGACTGTGCAGTATAATTTGGCATTTTGTGCAGGACACCTGCAGAGGAGTGAGAGATACTGGAAATAGTGTAGAGGCCTTGATGACCAATCCAGGGAATTCAGAGTTTCTCATATGAACAGCGGAGAATGCATAAATATTTTTGAGTGTTTTTTTCCCCAGTGAGGAATGTACAGTGTTTACACTTTGGCTGCTTCTGACCTGCTTGTGTTATAATTTATTTGTATGGCTTTGGGCAAGGCTGAAGGCAGTTACAGGGCTGGTATATGTGTATGTCTCCATGTGTGTTTATCATGAAGGACTCAAAAAAAAATTGACTGTAAGTTTTTTAAAATCTGTCTTCTGTTGTCAACTGACACATTTCAATTATATAAATATGCACTCATGTTATCAGGCAGGTATTTATTTTGCACATAAATCTGGCATAATTTGTCAAAAACAGTTGTACAGCATTTTAAAAATGTTTTGCAACTTTTACAATTACTAGCAGAAGTGTTATGAGAGTTTTGATTTTATTTAGGGCTTTTTAAATGAAATAGAAAATAACAGGACTCTAAACATTTTGCTTCTGACCATTTTCATCTTATTTTTAAAAATATAATTATATGTCTTCCTATACATTATCCTAGTGTAACATTTATTAGTTATATGGATAAAGAAAACTACTTACTCTATATATTTATTAAGGATATTTCTTAAATCACTATAGAGCATCACTTTTACACATAATTTACATAATGTATCCACATTACCTATGTATGCAAATAAGTAATATCAGCTACACTAAATTAAAATTCAAGAGCTAGATGACAAGCTAGGTTTATTATTTATTGCTCTACAAAAACTATACAAGCTCATTAGATTTATTCTCCTGTATCAGCAAATGTACAAATTATTTTATGTCAAATAGCTGCATAGTTAAAACTACTAACATTAAATATGCATATGCCACACTGTTATTTGATGAATGGAACTCAATTCTCCAGCCACTCAATCCAAAGAAAAAGTATATGTTTTCACATTACTTTATTGTGGGGTTTGGAGAACTGTAAAGAAGAATGTAGCTTTAACAAAAGTAACATCCATGATGTCTCCAACAGGATCAACCACTATTTGAAGTGATACAAGAAACTATGCAAAGACATATGCAGGGCATACAGTTCCGAGAGAGAAATGCTGGCTCCCAGATAGATCGGAACATGAAGGATGAAGGTAAACACCTACTCCATAGTAAAAGTGTACTGATGCAGTGAAATTAAACCTTCTAGTCATTCATTTACATCACAAATATTTGTGTGTAAACCCTCAGTATATAAAAATGGGAAGATTAACACGACTGGGCGTAACAGCACACACCTGTAATCCCAGCTACTCAGGAGCTGAAGAAGGCAGTCACAAGTGCGAGGCTAGTCTGGGCAACTTAGCAAGACCTTGTTTCAAAATAAAATATAAGAAGGACTAAAGATATATAAAAATATAAGAAGAGCAAAGGGATATAGCTCAGTGGTAGAGCACTCTTGGGTTCAATCCCCAGAGCCACAAAAATAAAATAAAATTTAACACATTCCTGACCTCACATTTGTTGTGGGTTTTTTTGTTGTTTTGTTTTGTTTTTAGTTTCCAAAGGAAAGATAAATATCTTAGCCAATTTCAAGAGTAATATTGGTGGTCGCAGTTTATGGTTACAATATTTATTGCCATGAATTAAGTGTTTACTGTATGCAAGGCATTGCTCTAACCTCCTTACCTGTGTTATTCCCATTTAACACTCCTAAGAATGTTGAAAATGTATATTTTTCCCATTTGTTTAGTTTAGTTTAGTTTTGTTTTGACAAGTTCTCACTATGTAGTACAGGCTGTCCTTGAATTCATAGGGTTCCTCCTGTCTCAGCCTCCCAACTATTGTTCTCATTTTTACTGACTGTGAAATCTAAAGAGCAGCCTACTCAGTGTCACACAGCAACTAAATGGCATAGCTGGAATTCAACCATGGTCTGTCTGTTCCTATGACCTTGGCTCATATATACATTTTGTAAAAAGGGTTTATTTATATATCAAGTAAAAATGAATGACAGTTTTTAAAGTTCTTTTGAGTTCATTATATTTCCCACTTTACAGCCTCCTATCATTACCATCCAATGCAAGACTAATAATTTATTTCATTTTTCTCATCCTCTGAATCATTCTAATGAGTTAGCTGTGTATTGAGTTCTATAAACACATATAAAGACATGTAAAATATATTATATATATATATATATATTGTTTAATATGCATGTAGTTTTTTTACTTTTGAAAATTTTCTATTTTGATACTGGGGATCAAACTTACTTTTGAAATTTAAAAAGAATTAGGGATTCATAAAAGCTTCAAAAATAATATACAGAAGTCTATGAACTTTTCACCTCGCTTCCCCCAGCAAAAACATCTTAAATAACTGAAGTACAATATTAAAATCAGAATATGGACAAGAGTATGATACAATTAACTGGATTATAGGCTTTGTTCAGTTTGCAACAATTCTTACATTAATCCATCTCTATCTCAGTAAGTGATTGTGTGAGTGTAGCCTTGTACAACTTCACCCCATGTGTGGCCTCAGGTACAGTCAAGATACAGAGCCAGTCCATTACCACAGAGACCTCTGGGTGGCCCTTAAATCACAGCCACCTACTCTGCCCCCAACCCTTGTCCCTGGTAACTTTTCATCTGTTTGCCTCTCTATAGTTTGGTCACTTGGAGAGTATTATATAGATTGAATCATATGGTTTGTAATGTTTACAGTGTTTTTTTTTTTTCCAATAAGCATCATGCCCTTGAGATCTGTCCAAGTTATTGCATGTGTTAGTAGTTGATCTTTTTTATTGCTAAATGATACTCTCTTTTAGGGATATGTCAGAGTTACTCAACCATTCATCAACTAAAGTACATTTGGGTAGTTTCCATGTCCTGATGAATGCAAAATGAGTGTTTCTGGCCTAGGGATTTAGCTCAGTGTCCTAAGCACCTGCCTGGCAAGCACTAGGTCAAGAGTTCAATCCCCAGTACCCCCCAAAAAAAAGTGTTTCTTGTATTGATTTTTGCATATTTTTTTGGTACTGAGACTCGAACTCAGGACCTTTCACTTACCAGAAAGTGGGTGCTTATGCTGCTAAGCTGTATCTCTGGCCCTAGATTTTTGCATTTATAGGTTTTCACTTCTCAGAGATAAGTACCCAAGAACATGAATCAGTCCTACAATAAGTGTGTGTTTTATTTTATGAAAAGTTCTAAACTATTTTACAGAGTGGTTACACTGTTTTATAATTCCACTGGGCCAGCTGTGGTGTCATACACCTCTAATCCCAGGCTGGGGCAGAAAGATCTCAGTGAGTTTCAGGCCAGTACATGGAGAGTTCAAGGTCAGGCTGAGCTACATATTGATACCTTGTCTCAAAACAAAAAAAAAAAATCCCACTGGCAAACTGGCACAATCCAATTTTTCCACAGCTTACATCTCACACTTTTTCTTACATTTTTCAGATGGCTGTTCAGACCTCTATACATTACGGTTTTAGTTTGCATTTCCTTAGTATTAGACATCTTTGCTTGTGCTTTCCTGCCGTCCACTTTCCCTCTTTGCTGAAGCATGTCTGATTTTTGTCCATTTTCAAACTAGAGTATGATAGGTTTTTAACTACTGAGCATTATTTTAATATTGTTGGAAATTTTTGATAATAAAATTTGCCAGCGTGAGGGATAAAGCTCAATGGCATAAGCACCAGCCTGTTAAGTGTGAAGTTGTGAGTTTGATTCCTGGTATCAAAAAATTTTTTGCCAGTTTAGACATTTGTAAATGTACAATTCACTGGCTCTAAGTGCATTCACATTGTTATGCAGCCCTCACTATTCATCTCCAGAATTTATTTACCATCCCACACTACCCAGGAAATAGCAACTCACTCTACCTTTCCCTGGCTCTTAGAAATTGCTGTTCTAATTTCTGTCCCATGATTTTGATTATCCAAGTATATCAGTTCAATTGCTGTTGCTATAACAAAATACCCAAAGCTGGGTACTTTATAAAGAAAAAATGGGTTGTTTATTTAGCTTACAGCTTTAAAGACTGAATGTCTAAGATCAGTCAGCCCTGATGGTTTGACCTCTGGCAAGAGCCCCCTTTCCTACATCACATCATGGTAAATGGCCTTGTGATGGGACTTTATGTAACTGAGAGATGAGATAGCAAGATAGGAAACTAGAGAGATTCGGGGATCAGACCTACTTTTTGATCCCACCCATTCTTGTGGAAACTCACTCTGAGAATATCATGAATCTCCAGTAACCAGACCATCTTTCAGCAGGCCTAACCTCTCAATACTGACCTGTTATGAACTGGCCATGGTAGTGTATGCCTATCATCCCAGCCAGCACATGGAAGGCTGAGGCAGGAGGATTGCTGCAAGTTCAACCTATAAAATAATTTAAAATATACAAAAATCAGATTACAAAATAATGTTAATATAAGATTGATTATAACTACTTAAGAGAAAAGCCCTTATATCTAGCAGAAAGTGTTTATATTGACTACAGTGCAAAAATTCTGCAGTGACTACAAATTATATATATGATTGTATAAACTATGTGTATCAAATAAACTATGTGTACTAAATAATATATATTTATGAAAATATTCTGTAAAAAGAAAAAATATGTAAGCTATTATTTGTAACAGGACTTGACTTTTTGTGCTGATTTTGTTAGTACAATGACATTTTTAAACATAAAGTAAGCCGGATATGGTGGCACATGTCTATAGTCCCAGCACTTGGGAGGCTGAGTCAGGAAGATCACCCTGAGTTCAAGGCCAACCTGGGCTACATAGTGAGTTCAAGATTTCAGTGAGACCTGTCTCAAAACAAAACAAACAAACAAGTAAAAACACCCATAATGTAATCTTTTTTGAAGTGGCCCATTCAAGCCATTCCAGGTAACCCATGATCTCACTGGCAAATACTGATGTAGACTTGTAAAATTCTTGCTTGAATGTTCTAAATTGTATTTTATATATTGTTATTATTTCCAGTGGTAACATACATATATTAACCCATTATCCGGCAATAGTTGCTGATAGTTTTTATTTTAAGAGAAGTCAATAGAAGTAGAATTTATATTTAAAGTCCTTTTTGTGATATCTCTGAATAATTTTAGTTTTTTAGTTATGAAATATTTTAACTTATAGGATGCAGTATAGGGCTGGGGATGTAGCTCAGTGGGTGAGTGTAAAATTTAATTTTGAACCTAAAACTGATATTAAGCAAGTATTTATTTACATATATATATATATAATATTTGACTACATTTTCTTCACATATTTTCATGAAACTTTGAAAAGAACTATATCAAATATATCCTTTTTTTTTTTTTTGTATCGGGGACGGAACTCACAACCTCACACTTGCCAGGCAGGCACTTAAGCCACTGAGCTAAATCCCCGCTCTCCAATTTTTTTCTTTGCTAGAATTACTGACTATCCTATAATTTCAATGTTTACTTCTTTTTTTGTTTATTTTGTTTTGTTTTTTGGGACAAGGTCTTACTATGTAGTTCAGGATGGCCTTGAACTCACTATGTAGTCCAGGCTGGCTTCAAACTCATGGCAGTCTTCCTGCCTCGGTCTCCCAAGTGCTGGGGTTATAGGCATGCGCCACCACACCCATTTTCATGTTGTTTTTATACTTTATGCATTTACGTGTTTTAGTGTATACAAATTACATGTAATATATAGTGTTTACTCAGTGTGCTACAACATGATATATACTTTGTATAAACTAATGTATTTTTAAAACCTACACAAATAACATATTGATTTAGGGGAATAAAACTCCTGACCTACTATATGTCCGGAACAAGTTCGTGTTCTCTAAAATCAAAGTATGAATTTTAGGAACAATGGAGGTTAAAAGCAGAGATATTTATTGAGAGAAAGAAAGCTTCTGTCTGAGAGACAGACAGAAGGGATCCTCGGTGGGTTGCCAAAGATTCTATATTTTCTCAGGATTTTTATAGAGTAAAATCATGAGGTAAGGTGGGTCTAAAGTTGGGGAAAACTGGGAACTCGAGAAGTAGATGGGCATGAGGTGGGACAGAGCTATGTTTAACCAGTAAGATTAATAGCTCAGGTAAAATTGATTAAATTGGAAACAAATGGGGAAGCGAGTCGTAAAAAGCGGGCATTTTTAGAGACCAGTGACTCTTCCCTAACAATTGGAATGGTGACTCCTGACTTCTCAAAATGATCCAGACTTAATCCCTAAGGATTATACTTAAGGGTGTGGTTACATTTGTTTTGCCTTCTGTTTTGAGATCTGGCCCACAGCAAGAGGTGTGTGTCCCCTCCAAGGTCATCAGACATCTGGTCCTCTGTGCCAGCTTCTTCAAGGGCCTAGCCCTGTCTGACTGCCTATAATATTTCTAACTCACTCAGCTGCCTGTAACACTATTAGACATAGCCATAAAGGCAGGCATAGTTGTATGTATTAGTATTTACATTTTAAGTTTACAGAAAAGATCTCTTATTATACGTATCCTTTTGCAACTTGTTTAATCATTTTGTCTTGGTAATGTGTTAGTTTTGATTCATGCAAATCATTTGTTAATTTTAAATTATATGAGAGTTTCCCAGTGTATAGCCACCAATGTTCATTCACTCCTCTACTGAAAAGTTGTTTATTTTTTCCTAATATAAACAGTGTTACAAATGAATATTTTTTATAGTCAGGGATTGCAAGAACAATTATATACAGGACATATAATTTATAATATTATTTATAATAATCACCCAAAGAGTCAAATACAAAGAAAGCACAGGAAATCTGTCCATGCACTAAAGACCTAGAGAATCCAGCTGAGGGCCTGGATCCCATGGCAATATCCTGCATGAGTTCAGCTGAAGACCTAGAACACATGACAGTGCCCCAAGTCCAGCTGAAGGCCTAGAGCCCATGACAGTGACTCATGCAAATCTGTTTCATGGATCTGCACTGGGAAGGCCTCAAGGTCAGTGGTGGAAGCAAGAAAGTCTGTGCCAGCAGGATGAAGGATCTGTGCAGCAGGCTGAGGGTTCTGTACTGGAGCCAGGAAGCCATGCTCAAAATAAGGACCAGGGCTTCCCAGAAAAGTCCCACAGCCATTCTCAGCCACAACAAGGTCCCAAGCTCCTCTGACAATGAGAACAGCCAAGTTCATATCAGGAAAGAAGCTCAACAGGCTTCTCCAGGAGAACTCACAACAACAGAAGAACCAACAGAACCAAAAGATACTAACTTCTTTTCTAGTTCTCCTTTAATGTTGGCAGCAGTCCTCAGGTGGGCCCCCAACTCGGCACCATGCTGATTTAGTTCAGCTAGTATTAAGTTGACTACCGGTTTTTAATCCACCACAGTGTTCTTACACACATCCACATGTGCACATAGGTAGGAGTTTCTCTATCATATGTGTAAAGATAAATTATTACGTGGCTGAATATGCACATCTTCAACTTGTAAGGTATGCTTACCAAATTGATCTTCAGGGTAGTTGTCCTGGTTGTTATATCCCTTGAAACTTTTATACATGTTTTAAATATTTACTTTTACATACTGTATAATACATGTTTATCATAAAACATTTTATTTTGTAAATGTTTTACTTTTTTAGGCTTTAATATAACTGCAGGGGTTGATGAAGAAACAGGATTTGTTTATGGTGGAAATCGCTTCAACTGTGGCACGTGGATGGATAAAATGGGAGAAAGTGACAGAGCTAGAAACAGAGGAATCCCGGCCACTCCAAGGTAGTTTTATTTTAATGGTAGCTATGTGGTTATTCCCTTCTGATTTATGATGTTCTTTTTCAAGAAAACTCACAATTGTAGAATCTTTTATTCTATTAACCATGAATTCTTTATATTAAATTAGTCATAATCTGCTTTCCTCCTTCTGTCCCACTTTCTTTCCCACTGATTCCCTCTACTTCCCATTGTAAAAATACACTGTCCTCTTGGTATAACTCATCAAGCAAAGCTATCTGTTCTCTTCTGAAAGTTATGATTTGAGTCTCTACAAGCTCCTTAAAGAAGAGTTGTATGATTTGTTATTCCAATGGTTAAGATATATTCTTACAGTGAACTTATTTCTGTGTAAACATTTAATTGTGCCTGTCTTTCGCAGATTGATGTTCTTTTACAAAATCTTTTCATTTCTTGAACTTTTTCTCCCTAATTTTTTATCATTTATCCCAGAATTTATCACTTAAATATTTGTCTTTTTATGATTTCGAAAGCTGTCAACCAGTAGCTTCTGCTGCTCTATTAAGCTAAGAAGCTATTTTCTTATTTGAACGTGTATCTTCATTTAGAGTGATTCAAAAACTAGTTAATAGTTGCTATAAGAATTGGAGTGTAGCTCAGTGGTACAGCACTAATCTAGCATGTGTGATGCCTTGGATTCCCACATCAAAGAAAAAAGTTGCTATCTTTATATCATAAATTCTTTTAAAAAGTTGTTTTGGGGGACACATGTTTAAATTTTGTGTTTTCTTTTTGTTTTCCTTAAAAATGAGCCTCTAAAAATGTTAGGAAAATAAGCAATGGCAAGACTGTAATAAATGAGACTGCTTATAAAGGTATACTATTTAAAAAGGTATACTATATACTCGTTAAAAAGTGAAGATTTTTCTGGTAGGTAATCATTTGTATAGTACTAGTAGTAATACTCATTATGCAGTGCCTGTGTGTGTGTGTGTGTGTGTGTGTGTGTGTGTGTGTGGTACTAGGTTTTTTGTAAGGTTTTTTTGTTGTTGTTGTTTTTCTCTTCTCTTCTCTTCTCTTCTCTTCTCTTTTCTTTTCTTTTCTTTTCTTTTCTTTTCTTTTCTTTTCTTTTCTTTTCTTTTCTTTTCTTTTCATACCATGGATCAAACTCACAGCCTCGTGCTTTCCAGGCAGGGGCTGTGCCGTTGAGCTATATCCCTGTCCCGTGTGTGTGGTACTGGGGATTGAACACGGGCCCTTTGCATTGAGCTGCACCCCAGCACTTTTTTTTATTTTAAGGTTGGGTCTCACTAAGTTGCCAGACTGGCATCCAACTTGTAGTCCTCCTGCCTCAACTACCCAAGCTTCTGGGATTACAGGCATGCACCACCAAGCCCAGCTAGAATGCCTTTTTAAATAATGCTCAAGTGAGTCCAATTTATAGAATAAAATTTATTTTTAATTTTAGAGATGGGTCTGCCGTGGAAATTGTAGGCCTTGCTAAATCTGCTGTTCGCTGGTTGCTGGAATTATCCCAAAAAAATATTTTTCCTTATCATGAAGTTAGAATAAAAAGGCACGGTAAGCTATTTGTTTACAAAGAAGTTTCTAATGTACTGTCTATACACAAACTATGTTATCATTTGATCGAGTCAACTAGTATTAGAAAACCTTAAATTGTAAGAGGAAAGAAAAATAATAAGAAAAAAATAACTGGCATGGAAATGGTAACAGACCTGGTTACTAACCACATTTTTATATGTGTACTAAGATAAGAAAAGTACCATTGTTGTTACCTTATTGTGCTCATTTTTCCTTAGTATTTCTAGGAGCAAGTTTCATTTCTATGTTTTGTTTTTTGTTTTTTGAGACAAGGTCTCAGTATGTGGTTCAGGATGGCCCTGAACTCCCTGTGTAACTCAGGCTGGTTTCAAATTTGTAAGGATCCTCCTACCTCAGCCTCCTAACCATGTCCAGCATTTTTTTTTTTTAGAGTAAAGTTTTCCTTTGTAGGGAAACTGACCTTAACTGCTGATGTAAACCAGACTGGCCTTGAACTCACAGCAGTTCTCCTGCCTCAGCTTCTTGAGTGCTAGGATTATAGATTTGCACCACCATGCCCAGCTTTTTCCATGAGTAATTTTTTAATTTTTACATCTTTTTCTAGAAGAGTACTGTCCAGTAGAAGTATTTAAGCCACATACATAATTTTTAATTTTCTAGTATTCACATTTGAAAAAAGTAAAAAGAAACAGGTGAAACTAATTATGATATTTTATTTAATTCGGTATTTTATTTAATTCAGTATATGAAAAAAATTAACAATATGAAACAGTGTTAAAAATATAACATAACAATATAAAATATTGTTAAACATGTAAGTAATATAAAATTATTCCTAATTCATTTTATGTTCTGTTGGGGAGAAACTAAATCTTCAAAATCTAGTGAATATTTTTCATTTATAGCAATCCCAGTTCAGACTAGCCACATTTTCAAAAAGTAGAAAATGTATTTACTCCTAGTAGATAAAAATAAGTAAACTAAATATGACTGTGACTGTAATTAGATGTTTAAATTGCTTTGAATGTCTAAACTTCCATCTCTTATCATTTTTCAGGGAAAGTTGTAGCAGTCTCATATGATGAATGGAACAGGAAAATACAAGACAACTTTGAAAAGCTGTTTCATGTTTCAGAAGACCCTTCAGATCCTAATGAGAAGCATCCGAATCTAGTCCACAAACGGGGCATATACAAAGATAGTTACGGAGCTTCAAGTCCTTGGTGTGACTACCAGCTCAGGCCTAACTTTACCATAGCAATGGTCGTGGTAAGCAGTTTATTACTTTTAAAGTTCATAAAATTTTGTGATAGGACTTACTTAGTTTTATAATATCTACTTGTTTTCAAATTCATCTAACTGTAAAACACATTATATACTAACTTTATATAATCTCAAAGTAATTCATGTTATCTTTAACGTATAACATTCAGTATCAAGAAACAGAAAATGATGACTAATGATGTTCTGTGTGATGTTTTTTCACATCATAGTTTTTGTAGAAAATGACATTTGTACAACACACTGCACTAAATGAATTACTCTGCTTGTGCCAGATTTAACTGCTGCAGTTAGCCACCACCGCCCCACCACTGCCAGAGAGCCGAGGACATCTGTGTCTCTGATGCCTGTGCTGCATACAATTAGTGCTTTGAGATACCAGGTGGAGGGCCAGGGCTATAGCTCAGTGGCACAGCACCTTTCTGGCAAGCGCAAGGTCCTGAGTTCAATTCCCAGTACACCCCCCACCTCCGCTGCCAAAAAGAGAGATACCAGATGGAAAGCTCTGAGCTAGTGAATTTCCATAAGGAGCATAAATTCACTTTTGTATTTTTCATTGTATTACTCTAATTAGTTAATTTAGCCAAGAATTCTTCACTTAGCCTAGCAATAATGTATAAAAGCAGTAAAATAAAGAAATACTTGTATTAGTCCATGCCTGTCTAGCTGTTTCCACTTTATCTAAAGGTTATTAAACACTTGGGAATATAGCTAAGTGATAGAGCACTTGCTTATCTGGCATGCTACAATGCCCTGGGATTTATCCCAAGCACCAAAAAAATTTTTTTTACTGAATATAGTATTATAAATGATAGTATAATGAAAAACACAAAGGCACATGAACGTACCTTTGCCCAGTGTGCATTTTATTTCATTTAATCATTAAAATTAATGCAGGCTTTTGTTCAACTATTAAAATTGATGCCAACTCCTCACCTTCCCCATAAGTAACTATTCATGCTATTGAAATATAAGTTCTTCTGTAGTAGTCTATTATGACCCTCAAAACAAAAACAAAACAGAAAACAGGCTCAGATATACTTAAAGGAAATACTTATAAATCTTCTAAAGAATGAATGAAATATATTAAATAGTTCCACCTTCATTGTAGTTGTGGCAGCTTTTCTGGGGATATGTTCTTTTATGGGTGTATGTTCTTTGAGTGGCATAAGGAAAAGAAAACATATATATGTCCTTTCTCAACCACAAATAGTGCCTCAAATCAGCCTTACAGGTTCAGATTTCATTAGGCATTTGCTGTCAAATTCCAGCCCATGCTGTATTTTTAAGATAATTTTTATGCCTTTTCCAAGTTTGTGATTAATTTATGTGGATCGAATTAATTCTTTCATGGTTTTATAAAGCTGGTATATTTGTTTTTGACATTTATTAGGCCCCTGAGCTCTTTACTGCAGGAAAAGCATGGAAAGCTTTGGAGATTGCAGAAAAAAAATTGCTGGGTCCCCTTGGGATGAAAACCTTAGATCCAGAGTAAGTTGAAAAAATATCCTATATAAGAATATTATTGATGTTATATTTAATCAAAGTTCATTGACATCAGCTATTAATGTCTGCATTACCAATAACATCTTTTGTTGCATTCAAACATCTTTATCTTCATTAAGCATCAGTGTTCCAAATGCTTCCAGTTTGCCTATGTTCAGTAATCAAAGGGTTTGTTTGTCTTTTCTTGAGACAGGGTCTTGTTATGCAGTTTAGTCTAGCCTTGAACTCACTTTGTAGCCCAGGCTGGTCTTGAACTTGCAACAGTCCTCCTTCCTCAACCTCTCTAGTGCAGAGATTAATGCATGTACCACCACATCTGGCTAGTAACCAA
The DNA here is from genome assembly GCA_004027455.1 of Hydrochoerus hydrochaeris. Classification (NCBI taxonomy): domain Eukaryota; kingdom Metazoa; phylum Chordata; class Mammalia; order Rodentia; family Hydrochaeridae; genus Hydrochoerus; species Hydrochoerus hydrochaeris. The sequence goes on along the minus strand of PVLA01011955.1, from coordinate 7,041 downwards.
AAGTTTTTAACTTTATAAAACTATTATGTCCTGCCATGGTGGTACATTCCTATAATCCCAGCACTCAGGAAGCTGAGATTGGAGAATCTATGTGAATTTGGGGCCAGCCTGCACTACACAGTGAGACTCTGCCTCAAAAAAATAAAATAAATAATAAAACTAGTATGTCCTGAATATTTTCTAGTGTTTTTTTTTCTGACTATTAAAATAATATATAATTAGGCCAATCATGGTGGCGCATGCCAGTAATCCCAGAAACAGAAGGGTCACTGTGAGTTTGAGGCCAGCGTGGGTTACAGAATGAGTTCAAGGCAAGTCTGAACTACAGCAAGACCCTGTCTCCATAAACAAACAATTTTTAGTTACTATATAGATTAGAGACTTAGTGAAATAGTTGACTTTAAACTAACCAGTATTTAGTGGTCACGCTAACTCCTCAAAGGCAAGATACCAAAATACTGTATACTGTTTTACAATAACCAGTAAGCATTTGTTAATCCTTCCTAAACACAGTATTAAAATCCTCTGAACTCATTACATACTAATTTAAGGTTAAATAATGTATTAATGTTGAATTTTTTTATAGATTGGAGGACAAAGTGATTTGATTATTTCTGTTGCCTTCACTTTTGAAATTTTTCTAATGCTTCTTAAATGGAATCCAACCTTCTGTTTAACTTAAATTCTAATCATTTTGCAGTGATATGGTTTACTGTGGAATTTATGACAATGCCTTAGACAATGACAACTACAATCTTGCTAGAGGTTTCAATTATCATCAAGGACCTGTAAGAGTTTTATTTCTCTTCTCTGATTTTTCAGTTTAAATTTTTTTAAGTACTATAATTTTAGATATTCATAGCTTTTTTTTCTTTACTTTTAAATGATCTTTTTTAGGAATGGCTATGGCCTGTTGGATATTTTCTTCGTGCAAAGTTATATTTTTCCAAATTGATTCCAGAGACTACTGCAAAAACTGTGTTTTTGGTCAAAAATGTTCTTTCCCGACATTATGTTCATCTTGAGAGGTAAGTTGTTAAGGGCATGTAATTTTCATAAGTAGTGTTTAATCAGTTTATTAATGTAAGAAAAGTAAAGTTTCCTTAGAATCTGTTATAGTTTGTGTCTGGATATCCCCTGCAAAGCATCACACAGTCATGGGGGCAGGCTTGTAGAATTTGTGATTGATTCATGGTCCAATGCTGGGATTATGGGTGAGTGCCACACCCACCATAGGGTGGCACTACATACAATATAAAGGACACCTACATGCAATATAAATGACAGAAAGGCTCCTCCTCTTGTTTCTTTTTCTGTCTTCAGCAGCCAGGAAGTGTTGCTCCTTTGCTGTCTTGGAGTCAGTTGATTATAGACCAAAACTTCCACAAACTGTGAGCTAAATAAACCTTTCCTTCCTTAATCTTGGGCATTGAATATTTTGTCTCAGCAATGAGAGAAAAGTAACCAAGTCAGAATTCATTTATGAGGGGCTAGGGATTTAGCTCAGTGGCATAAGCACCTGCCTTGCAAGTACACAGTCATGAGTTCAATGCTCGGTACCAAAAAAAAAAAAAAAATTTCATTTATGAAAGTTCTAGAATCCCAGTAACATGTGAAACATTCACTCTTTAAAATAAATTGTATCATGTAATTTTCACCTTCCCTTCATTATATTAAATTGTGCTTTATTTCAACTTGAAGATTTGCTATTACAGACATCCATGTAGAATAGTCTTAGATTTTCAAAATTTAGCTGATATTTTTAGATATGGTTAGCACAGAACAAATACAAAACTAAAACTCTTCAGCCTGGGTCTTTTGAGTTAATTTAAAGATATGTCAAATAATTTTCAAGCCAGGCTCACACATTTAATCTCAGTACTCTGGAAGGCTGAGGTAAAAGAATCACAATTTAAAACCCAACTTGGGCAACTTAGTGAGACTTTTTGTCTAAAAAAAAAAAGAAAGAAAAAAAGAAAGGCTAGAGATATAGCTCAGTGCAAAGACCCTAACTTCACTCTTTGAGTGCTGCAAAAATAATAATTTTCAGAAATATTTTCATTGTAGTACAAAATTGTTACTCTATTGATACTTTTGACTGTTACTTCAAAAACTGTTTCTTGAGCTGGGCATGGTGGCACATGCCTGTAATTCCATCAATGGGAAGGCTGAGACAGGAGTATTGCTGCAAGTTCAAGGTGAGCATGGGCTACAAAGTGGGCAAGGCCAGCCTGAACTGCATAGTGAGACCCTGAATCAAAAAGACAAAAAGAAAAAAACTGTTTCTCACTTCATCTGTCCTAATTATGTCTTAGTGACTTTTCTCTTTTTGCTGAGACAAAATACCCGACACCCAAAATTAAGGAAGAAAAGGTTTATTTAGCTCACAGTTTGTGGAGGTTTCAGTCCATAATCAGTTGGCTCCAAAGCTGGGTGACGTGGTTGAGGGGGAACGGTTCATGGTGGCAGAAGATGGCAAAAGCAATAAAAGGAACAGGAGAAGTAAATGCAAATAATGAGAAATACTACAGTATGATGAAGAATTGAACATAGAATGTTCACATCACCTAGACTCAAAAAAGGGAGAATAAGCCTCTTTTCCTCCCTTATACTGTATACAGGCTACCCGCCTTAGGGTGGGTGTAGCACTCATACCATCTCAGTGCCCTCCTCTTGTACAGGCTCAAGATGTTTACAAAGTGAGGACTCTGGTCCCCTGCTGAATCACTTAGTTTAAGCTTCTAAACTCAAGTTGACACAGTGTATCAATCACTACAAATTATTAGCAGATAAACAGCATCAGAGTTACATGTTTTCCTAAGGGTAACAATTCAGCCAAAATCTATCTTAATGTTTTAAATTCCGAATTATTTGAAACTATATCTATGTCTTATTACTCAGAATAATCATGGATAAGTAGCATAAATTGTATATGCTTTTTCTATGAGAACATAGGGGATTTCTGTTCCCATGAATGTAGCATCTTGTTTTCATTAGCTTAAATGTCATCACAGAAAGCCCAACTCTGCCATGATTCTGCCTCCTCTCCAGGTTGAGTGTAGGAGTCTGTGTGATGTGAACATTCTATGTTCAGTTCTTCATCATGTTGTAGTATTTCTGATTATTTGCATTTATTTCTCCTGTTCCTTTTTGTTTGTGAAAAGTAAGAATATTCTTCATTTCGGGGATCATACTCCTTTTACCTGTGATCAGACCACTTCTGACCTGCTCTGTGACCTTGCTGCAGTAATCATCCTGTCTTAGCATTCCACTTGATCTTTCTTATTGAAGCTGCACAGATATTTTTTGGCCCATTCTAAAATAAAATTGCTTCCTACAGTAACTCAAACCTCCTCTCCAGAACACAGTTTCTGTGAAGAATCACCTCATTCCTTTTACATTTTGACTACCCTACTTATTCTAGTTTACACCTGCTTTCTGGTTTTTGCCCTAACCATCTGGAAAAACCAAAAAGATTTCTTCTTGTTCCAGATCCCATGAATTCCCTTTGGTTCTCTTTTTTGACCTGGCCATGGCTTTTGACATTGTTGCTGTTGTATTCTAGATGTGCCCGCAGAGCCTAATGTGCTCAGAGGCAGGGCATGTAGAAAGTGGAATGTGACAGCCGGGCATGGTGGTGCATGCCTGTAATCTCAGAACTTAGAAGGCTGAGGCAGGAAGATCTTTGCAAGTTTGAGGCCAGCCTGGACTACAAAGTGAGTACAAGGTGCAAAGCCAACTTGAACTGCATAGCAAGACTGTCTCAAAAAGACCTGCCCCAAAAAAAGGAATATGGAGGGCACTACTGTTAGGTCTTAGGACACAGGGTCTGGTCAGAAGAGGCTGGTCACGGGGCTTGACCTGCACAGGTGTGTCTCAGTCTCTGTTTCCTTCCTTCACTGTCTGGTTCCTGACCACTAGGAGGTAAGCAGCTCTTTCTGTTTTGTTTTGATTGGTTTTGGTTTTTTGTCTTTTTGAGACAGGGTCTCACTGTGCAGTTCAGGCTGGCCTTGCACTCACTTTGTAGCCCAGGGTGGTCTCAGATTCACAAGGATTCTGCTGCCTCAACCTCCTGAGTGCTGGGATTAACAGGTGTGCACCACCACACCTGGCACCCTATGCTCTTTTGGGCTTGGAATCAACCACTCTGGACTGAAACCTCTATCAACTATGAGCCAAATAAACCTTGCATTTTAGAATGCAGATGCCGGGTGTTATGTCTTAGCAACAAGAAAGTTATTTAAAAGGTTGCTTTTCTATCTTTGAAAAACCATATGCTATCCATAGCATTAGGTTCCACTTGTTTACCTAGTAGTAGTAGTAACTGTAATAATAACAAATAATATTTATTAAGCAGTTACCTGTGTTCTATGCATTGATCTAAATGTATGTATATAAAATGACTCTGACTCATTGAACCCAATTATATACAATTGCTGCTATAATCATCATCATCACCATCATCATTATACACTTCTCCATTTAATAGCAGTGTGACCATAGGGAAGTTACTTTACTTTTGTAAGTCTCAGTATTGTCATCTATATAATGGATGTGATGTGGTTGTTTTGAGGATTCATATATATAACACAGATAAGGTACCTCAGATATGAGAGATCATTAATTATTCCAGTTTATAAATGAAGCTGAGAAGGTTAAATAAATTGCACAAAATCAGGTGGCAGGTAATCTGGTGTAGCTTTTAGTAAAATCTAAGAAGTCGGAACCCTGGTCTGTGTTCTTAACTGTCATACTATTGGCTCTTTTTTACTTGTTTCTCTGGCTTTTCTTCTTAGCATCTAAATACATTCCTTCCCTAAAAAGCTATCTTTGCTCTCTTAATTTTCTGCATCTCTTTTATCCAGGATATTTCTACTACCTTCATCTCTGTACTTACTCAGATACTTTTGAATGCTCAATCTGCCTGATGAACCTCACCTGATGCACTTTGACTGGCACTATATCCTCACATGTTTTTCTTCTTACAGTTTCCATTACAGTATCTCTAGCATTCATGTTCTCCAAGCTCAGCTGTCCTGGGTACTTTCAGTTTCTCTTCACTCCTCCTGAGAACATCCAGATGAATTGCTGAGACTTGATCCGTCTGTCCTGCCCTCTAACAGTGCATCTTCTTTCTTCGGTTGCCACATCCTAATTTTGTTTTATAATCTCTCTGGAGAAGCCACTGAGCCAGAGTAATTTTATCAAAATATATCTCATAAAACATTCAGTAATTCTCCATTGTCTTCAGGATGAATCCCAAATTCCTTAATTTCCCCAATCTTTTTTAAACTACCCTTCCATTTCTTTCTTTTTTTTTTTTATTTAAAGAGAAAAAAAAAACAGGAAAAAGGTAGAAATATTACAGAATTTCAAGAAAAGAAGATACAGTAAGAAATCATTAGTTGATAAATTACATATTGTTCTTTTAGAAATAGTTATTCAAGTTACAAAATTAAAGCACACAAAGTGCACACTCAAGCAGTGAGAGTGCAAACAGATCTGTGCCACAATCCAACAAGAACCTAGAAATATGGTTATCAGTCCCACACACCTAAACATACCTGCAGCTATATCTTTTATAGCGCTTCCTATTTACTCTTTTTTTACCATAGCAATTATACATTTTTAAAATTTTATTTAAAGAAAGAAAAAAAAGCAAAACAGAAAAAAGGGTAACAACAATACAAAATTCTAAAAGAAAGAAAGAAAAAGGAAAATGAGAAAAAGCCCCACTAAGAAATCAGTAATTTATAAATTACATACTGTCTTCCTGGATGTAGTTGTTCAAGTTACAAAGTTAAAGGGTACATTGTAAACATTCAAACAGTCAGATTACAAACAGTTCTGCTCAAAGATACCACAAAGATTCAGCAATATGGTCATCTATTTTACACACTCAAACATACATGCAGTTATGTCCCTTAGAGCACTTTCTTTTCCTCTCTTCTTTACAATAGCAATTACACATTTTGGTTTTATTATACTTGTAGTTCTTACTTACTTTTTACACTAGAGACACAATGTGATGTTTATAAATATGATTGTAATTTATTTCACTAATGAGGATAGTCTCAAGTTGTCTCCATTTACTTTTGAATGCCTCAAGATCATCCTTTTTAAAGCTGAGTAATATTCCATTGTATAAAAATGCCACATCTTTTTCATCCACTCTGCAGTTGATGGGCATCTTAGTTGTTTCCAGGATTTAGCTATCACAAATTGTGCAGCTATGAACATAGGTGCACATATGTCACTGTGATATGAACTTTTCAGTTCTTCTGGGAAAATACTCAGGAGGGGAATAGCTGGATTGAATGGGGCTTCCAATCCCAGTCTTCTGAGAATTCTCCATAAGGATTTCCATAGTGATTGCACCAACATTCCCACCAACAGTGGTTCAGTGTTATCTTTTTCCCCCGCAGCCTCACCAACATTTGTTATCAGTTGATTTCTTGATGGCAGCTATTCTTTCCAGAGTGAGGTGAAATCTCAGTGTTGTTTTAATTTGCATTTCTTGAATGACCAGTGATGGTGAACATTTCTTCATGTACTTATTTGCCATTTGTATATCTTTTTCTGAGAACTGTGTGTTCATCTCAGATGCCCATTTTTGGAGAGGGTCTTTGAATTTGGGGGGCTTGATGTTTTTCAATTCTTTATATGTTCTGGACACAAGTCCTTTGTCTGAGGGGTTGCTGGCTAAAATTCTTTCCCACTCTGTGGGTTTTCTTTTCACTCTGTTGGTGATTTCCTTTGAAGTGCAGGAACTTTTCAATAATATGAGATCCCATTTGTTGATTCTTTAAAGTGTTTCCCATGCAGTTTGCGTTTGGTTCATAAATTCTCTGCCTACCCCTATGTCTCCAAGACTTCTACCTACCTTGTCTTCCAGTAGATTTAGTGTTTCTGTTTTAATATTGAGGTCTTTGATCCATTTAGACTTTAGTTTTGTGCATGGTGATATGCATGGATCTAGTTTCAGTCTTCGGCATGTAGAGAGCCAGTTTTTCCAACACCATTTATTAAAGAGACTATCCT
>PVLA01011954.1:0-48502 GCA_004027455.1 Hydrochoerus hydrochaeris | reverse complement strand
ACTGTCCCCTTACATTCTGATTGTCCTCTTCACTTTCATGTGGACAGACCTAGACATCCTCCAGTTTTTACAGCTCACATGGACAGTGCTGTCTCGGGAGTTCAGGGATAGTCCTTACTTTTTTGGCCAAGCTCTTGCAACTCTCAACCTCAAACCCAGCATTCTCTTTCAGTATGTGGATGACTTCCTTCTCTTTTCCCCGTCCTATGCTCTAGCTATACAACATATGGTTACCTTCTCAACTTTCTCACAGGTCACAGATATAGTGTCCCCCACGAAAGCCTAAATAGCTTCACCAAAAGTCAAATATCTAGGGATCACTCTTACACCCACCACTCATTTGATTACTCCTGACCTCAAAGCCCTCCTCCATGACTTTCAGATGTCAACTACAAAACAACAAGTTCTGTCCTTTCTTGGTCTAGCTAACTTCTTTTGCTTTTGGGTCCCTAACTTTGGAATTCTAGCCCAACAATTCTATAAAGTGTCCAAAGGTTCTCTGTCAGAGCCACTCAACCCCACCACTTCTATATACTCTTCATTCTATAAGCTAAAAGAGGCCCTCACTCTTCCTAACCTGACTCAATCCTTTATTCTGTATACTACCTCTCAAGATCATAATGCTATGAGAGTTGTGAGGTACAAAAAGGGACCTTCCTTCCAGCAGTAGCAAACCTCTCAAAACAATTAGACAACACGGTACACGGCTGGCCTCCCTGTCTCTGTGCTCTTGCCTGAGCAGCCAAATTAACAAAAGAGGCCAAAAAAGTTCGCTTTATGTTAGTCAATCATAGTCCACTCACCCCATTGCCTTAATGAGCTCATTTCACAAAAAACACTCCCTGCCTTAATGATTCCTTCCCACCTACAAGTTCACTTAATATACACACAAGACCCCACAATCCCTATCTCTGCCAGTAGTCTCTCAACCTGGCCACCTTACTCCCCACCTCTGATGAGACCTCTCATCACAACTGCACTGAGATCTTACAAATGACTCCCATCCCCTTTCCTCACATCAACAGCATTCTTCTCCCTATAACCTCTGACACATGGTTCATAGATGCAGCTCAACCAACACAGACTCTCAAAACAGAGCAGGATACTTTAGTCAGTGGCTCTAAGGTAATACAGGCAAGTCTACTGCCACCTGGGACATCCTTACAAAAAGCAGAATTTCTCACCCTTATACAGGCTCTTGCACTGGCCAAAGATAAAATCAAAAATATTTACACTGACTCAAAATACACATTCAGCATTCTTCACTCCCATGCTGCCATCTGGCAGAAAGAGATCTGATCAGTACTCAAGGAACCCCCATCACTAATGTACCTCTTATCCTCAAGCCACACTAGAGGCAACACAACTCCTAAAACAGGTAGCAGTCGTTCACTGTAGGGGACACCAAACACCATCAGACCGTATTTCTCAAGGTAACATCTTTGCGGACACACAGGCCAAACTGGCTGCACAACAGCCATATCCTCATCTCCTCCTTATCCCAAATGTCTTGCCATCACCTCAATATTCACTTACACAACTACAATTAATTCACAAACCTACCTATAGTGAAAACACTCAGGGATAGATTTTACAAGGATCAAAACTTCTCCTCCCAGATCAACAAGTCTTAAACATCATCACTAGCCTACACAACTGCTTTTGTGTAGTTTCTCAGGCTCTCTATAAACTTCTAACTCCAGTTACTACCCACCTCTCTTCAAAAACCTCCATTTGTCAAGCTACCCACAAGTGTCATCTCTGTACCAAGACCTCTTCCCAGGGACATTTACCTCTTTCCTCTTTCCTAACATATTAACTTCATGGACACCACTCCAGGCAAAGACTGGTAGATAGATTTTACACACATGCCTTATGATAAGACCTACAAATACCTTCATACCTTTGTCTGCACTTTCTCGGTGTATATAGAAGCCTTTCCCACTGCCCAAAGACATAGTTTCTAAAATTCTTATGCAAGAGATTATCCCCCAATTTGGCTTACCCCAAACTATTCAATTGCACAATAGGTAATCTTTATCTCTCACATTACCCAACATGTATTCTTGAACCTAAACATCACTTGGCATCTACACATACCATGCCACTCACAATCCTCAGGAAAAGTTGAAAATGCAAATGGTCTTCTAAAAAACACACCTCACAAGACTCATCCTAGAATTACATCTACCTTGGCCTCAACTCCTCCCCTTAGCCCTAACTCAACTCAGGGTGCTTTCTGGAGCACCTACCTTCCTGACTCCTTTTGAGCTCATTTATGGTAGGCCCTTCCTGCTTCCCAACTTACCTGCCCCTCAGAACCTTCCCCCTATCACTGACTATATCCCAACCCTCTATTTTCTTAGACATCTTTTGTGAAAACATGCCAATCTATGTCTCCAACAGATAACCCAAAACAAAACCTTCCTAAAAGTCCTAGAGACTTAATATATCTCAAATTCTCTAAGCCCACAGGACTTCATCCAAGGTGAATGGGACAGTTCTGGTCAATCTCATGACACCAACAGTGGTCAAGGTCTCCATCTTTCATCTTGGTTTCACTTCACCCAGGTTAAACATTTGCCTGACATCCCTAACTCCAAACCTCCATTCCCAGACTGGTCATCACACCTTCTGTCCCTCACCCATCTTTGACTCACATGCCTCTAAATATCAATGTTTCTCAATACTCCTCCTTGCTGTTTTTATTCCACTGGTCTTCTTATTTGTTGTTGCACACTGGATAGTCTCCCTTAGTGACACCAAGATGACCATAACCTTTCTGTTCCTTACCATGATTCTTGGAATAACCACTCTAAAATCATCATGATGGCAAGAAAATTAGCCCTCATATTCCCCTCCCTCCTAATTCCTATACAAATTCCACAGACTTTCTTACAGTCTCTTCCCTTCCCTTTCCAAACCAATAATTTTCTAATTTATGAGATGTATTGGAACTATACACATCCCAATGAAATCAAAATCACTCTTGATTTATGAAAAATTTGGCCTTACCTTTATTACGGAAGTGTTCAAGGAGGAAAACATCTATACCTCATGGCCAGAGTCTGCCTCTGTCCACACCTAAAAAAAACCCTCCTGCTATGACCCCAAACATGTTTACTGCCCCACATGGAGCTGTAAGCCTATTGGGGTCTGCGGTTCAGGTCCTATGGATATTTGGAAATAACAGGACTCGTGGATCAAGATTCCTCGATCCTTTTCTGTGTTCTGAAACACACCAGGCTCCTGTAACCATATCAACTTAATGATCAGACAACCTTCTGATCCCTCTTGGCTGACAGGCAACACCTGGGAGATCAGACTCTATTACAGGAACAGACCTAGGAGTTAACATAAATATATAAAAGGTCCTAAAACCAAAAAAGATACCCATTCTTCACATTCCTACCTTTAGTCTACCCCAGCCCCCTTCTCTCTTCACATTATACCTCCACTATTCCTCAATTACTAAATCACACATACACCCTTGTACAGTCTTCCAATCACACAGACTAGACCCAATGCCAGCCAGCTCTGTCTCCCACTCAACCAAAACCTATATATGGCCCAGTTGATCACATGAGCCCCTCCCAACTTAACCTCAACAGACAATTCTAAACCTTTAGGCCCATTACCACTCTGTCCATTCTCCACTTCCAATCCCTTTTCTTGCCCCAGTCAGAATAATTCTTCTGGCCCTTAAAGTAGATAACTGGACTAACCACTCAAAGTATACTTGTCCTCCCAACCCCAACAGACCTACCTGTCCTCCATCAGGTTTCCTCTTCATATGTCCCAAGAGGGCATACACATGCCTTTTGCGTTCCTGGTCTGGCTCCTACATGATAGGATTTCTCTGCCCACATATCTCCTTAGTCACTCAGGGACAAATACAACAAATTCAAAATGGCAAAACTAACACCTCTTTTTTTTAACCTAACCATATTACTAAGAAAGAAATACGTATTACACTACTTCTTAGCGTGGGAATCTTCTCTATTGTAGGGTCTGGACTTGGGGTAGGGGGTCTTACAACCTCTTATTATTATCAAAAACTCTCAAATGAGCTTACCCAACAACTCAATGAGGTGGAAACTTCAATATGTACATTCCAAAACCAAATTAATACCCTGGCATCAGTAACTCTCCAAAACCACTGAGCTCTTGATGTCCTCACAGCAGAAAAAGAGGGTACCTGCACCATCCTAAGAGGAGAATGTTGTTTTGTGGTTTGGTTTGGGATTTTTTTTGGTCAATCAGTCAAGAATTGTTATGGACAAGGTAAAATATATCAGGGAATATATAGAGAAAAAACAAAAAGAACAACAAGACTCCCAATTTTCCTCTTGGCTACATGGGGTCCTGGATGCCTTATATTCTTCCTCTTTTAGGACCACTAATAATGTTACCTTCCTGCTCATGGCACCCTGTCTTTTTAAATTTCTTAGCAGGTTTCTTCAATCCCGAATACAGACCTTCACTACCAGAGAGCTACTCGTCCTGGCCGAGACCCCTGGCACCAGCTTCTATAGGGCCTAACCCACCATCCTGAGAACTGCAACAGCCCCTATCATGATGCCCCTTGTCAGCAGGAAGCAGTTTAAGAGAGTCATTGCCCCCTAACAACAAAAACATGGGAATAATAGGTTCTGCTTATGTGAGACTTTGCCAGGCTCAGTGTGGCACCTGCCCAACATGGCACTGGGCCCTAAAACAACAACATATCTCTCCTACACTAACTTCTGTGTTTGTCTTTTGGCCCCAAAATGATAAACATTCTGTCTTCCTTTTGCACATGCACCAAAGGTCCTCCAGTTCCCTCCCAACACTGTCCACTCAGGTAGTCTCCACCCCCTGCACCAAAAGACTCTCCAGTCCTCTACCAACATAATGACCTGTCCACTCACATAGTCTCCACTCCATCCCAATCCCATAAAGGTGACTTCCCAGCTTTGTCTCCTTTGAAGGTCCTTGCAATCTCCAGCAGCCCTCCCATGCCAGCAGTAAAGACTTAATCTCCATCTATATCTCTCAAGTGTGCCAAAAAAAAAATATATATATATATAGAAAGACTTATATATATATATATATATATATATATATATATATATATATTGTAAGGCATATATATATATATATATACATATATAGTAAGACTGTGATAAAGGCAATTTAGCCTTCACTACTACAGCAGAAATCATAAGAATTAACCTCACCTTTACAATGAGATCTCTCCAAGTATCTCCCAAGGAACTCAGTTATTCAGCTTTATGGATTCCAGCTTCTCCCAAATCGAGAACATACTCATGAGATTGATGGATAACAAATATCAGCTTTACTGACAGTGAAGCAGGCATGAGAAAATAATATGGGCTTGCAGCCAAAATGTTTTTTCCCCTGAACTGATCTTACATACCTTGCCCAGTATATGTATCAGAGTAGATATCAGAAAGTCCCCCAGTGCTTGCTTATTTTTTTAATGTCAAGAATTAGGGAATAAAAAGAATCAGGGAGCAAGAATTGAGGTATAGGTCAAGGACTGACTCTGTTGGGCAGAAAAACATATGAGGAGCCAAGTAAGAAATGGAGAAAACAATGGGCATTTCCTGAATGACAATTCCCCTATCCTGTGAAAGTGTTTCTAGGAATTATAGAAAGAGAGGGCTTTACCCCACCTGAGGGTTCAAGGCATCTTTCACTGCCTACAAACAAAATGGTTTTCACACCATAACCCACATATGGTGAGAGGGGAACATGGTAGAAGAAGACTGTCCTCCCGCCCACTCTCATTTTTCTCCAGAGCTCACAAGGAGAGGAATGGGGAAGTAGGCTACCCAATAGCCTTACAGATCAGTCACTCCAGATCAATAATTCAGTATACTCAGTTCTTCAAGCAGGCTGTAGCTATGGTGGATGCAGAGATTCCCAGATTCCCTGTTAAGGAAGAATTTGCCACCCAACAGCCACAACTGCCAACAATAGTGACCAGCTGGTATATATTATAGAGTCTGCCTGAGCTTCAGAAAGCTTCCCCACCTAACTCCACACCTGTCACACCAGTGATTGACTGAACAGGGACATATAATTTTGGCCATCTTGGGCAGATGTCAGACAGCCCTGCTGTGCAATATTTGTCCCAGAGCATCCTTGCGATTTGCTGAAGTGTTCTTGGGTCAGTATTGTAGTTTAATCCCCCCCCTTTTTTTTTTGCAGTGTCGGGGATCAAACTCATGACCTCGCGCTTGCAAGGAAGGCACTTAAGCCACTGAGCTAAATCCCTGGCCCCTATATTTCCCTTCTTTCTTTTCTTCTTCCCTTCCCCTTCCACTTCCCCTTCCCTCCCCTTCTTCTTCTTCTTCTTCTTCTTCTTCTTCTTCTTCTTCTTCTTCTTCTTCTTCTTCTTCTTCTTCTTCATGCTCATCTCTGCAAAAATATTTTGCATCCCAAACTCCATCCTTTCACTTCCAGACAACACTTCCCGTCACATACATGGCAAATGAAGATTTAATTCATGCAAAGATATAAATTTACTCTTTTACTTTCCCAAAGAAGACAGCTTCTACACCAGCTTTCTTCATAAGGAAGCTAGTTTTGCTCTGCCAACTTTGCCATACTCTGATTTCATATTACCATCTCCTCTTCAAGACTTTCAGTTTGGTGACATAACTTTCCTCCTCCAGAAAAATCCCTTTCATTGCACAGGAGGTAATGCCATTTCTAGATGCATCCCGTATTTGTTACCACAGGCATAGCTACATGACTTTCTTGTCAGGTGATTTCTAAGACTCACCTCTGCTGTGTACTTATCCACCTGTGAGAATGAAAAGCAAAAAGGCTTGGGTTCAAAGTGTGAGCTAGAGGGAACCTAAGCTCTCTAAAGCCTGCTCAGGTTTCCCCTAAGGAGAACTGTGATCTTGCCCTTTTACCTTGCTCATTGCTTAAAATAGAAACACTCCTTTCTATGTGAGCCAAATGTAGTCTAGCTTCACAGTGAAAAACATTTACCTCCTATTAACATGGGGTCACTCTTCTCCCTTCTAGAACAACAGCTGCATTTCTTACTCTGTTTGACCTGAAACATACAGAAGAAATTATGCCAATTTTCAATGGTTGATTTCTATACCATTCAAATGGAGTCAGGTGTATGTCTTTCTAATTAAAAGAAACTGGCAGGGAGTGGGGGAGCTCCTAAATTTCCCTGCCACTTTAGGATCAGAGGTAATGTAGACAGAGGATATTGCACACTGCCTGAATCACAATAAGTGCAATTTAAATTTTTTTATTTTAAAACAGAACAATAAATGAAACAAAACAGTGACAGGACAGTAGGAAATCCACTATCATCACCACATTGCACACTGTTATCCTCCAAATAGTTGCTGAGACTACTGGCCCCAGGCTTGTAAAGTTGATCAAACAACACACATCAGGTTGCTTCCCTACATCAGTTATTATCATCTGAGCCTGTGTCAAGTCTGGTTGCTCACAGGGGCAGTGGGGATAGTGGGAGGCCTCCTTGCTAGTTCTCCCTGGCTGGCAGGACTGCCTCCAGCACATGGAGGGAGAGGTCGCCTGGCTTCCTTGCTGCTTTTCCCTGGCCAGCAGGGCCACTGCCCCTAGTTTTCTTTCTTTTTTTTTTTTAACTGGTTCCTGAATTAATTCTTTCCATGGGCTTCAAGTCTTATGTCAGATCCTTCCTGGGTTCTTGGGACCCACCTCCCTCTTCCTTCTCTTCTTCTTCTGCTTTATTCCAGGATCTGGACAATGAATTTTGGAGAGGTTCTTTCTCTGCTACTCACCAATCCACCATCTTCCCAGAAGCCCCAATTTAATTATTTTTTTGTTTTTGAAGGTGAATAAGTCAAACTGTCTCCATTTGCCAATGACATGATCTCACATAGGAAATTTTAAGAAATTCACTAACTAAAACCTTTTAGGATAAATAAGTTCAGCAAAGTTGCAGGATACAAGATCAATATAGAAAATTTAATAATGTTTCTGAACATTGGAAATGAATGTACTGAAAATGAAGTTAAGAAAACAATTGCATTTACAATGGAGCAAAAAAGAAAAAAATCCTTAGGAATACATTTAACCAAAAGGTATCAAACTTATACTTAAAAATCAAATCTTATTAAAAGAAATTAAAGAATATATATGCTGAAACTGAAGAAGGCTTGGACATATCCAGACATAAATGCCTACATTGTCTTCTCCAAAAAGCCTCCAGTCTTTTCATTATTAGTTCTTACAGCTTAGAACCTGCTTTTTAAGAATGGGTATGGGCAGAAGCTAGGTCACCTGGTCAACTATGTCACAAGCTCAAAATGCCTGCAAGGAACAGGTGCCCCTACTTGTCACCCAGTCAGAAAGCAGGTCCCTTCCTGTAAATTCCATTATCAATCAATCAATCAATCAATCAGGGAGACAGATTTGAGCCTTTAGCTCGTGACCTCCTTACTATTTGGCTATGGAAGAAAGCTTTTACTTTTTGCAAAAATTCAGTGTTATTTTATCAGTGTCTATGTGCATTGGGCAGCAATCCCTCACTTGATAACAATCTCATTTTTATGGACTGTAAGATTTAATATTACTAGGGGACTGGGGTTCAAACTGACCCTGAACTTGCTATGTAAACCAAGCTAGCTTCAAACTTGTGATTTTCATGCCTCAGCCTCCTAAATGTTGGCATTACAGTTGTGCACTACCATGCCCAGCTGGAAGACTTAATATTATTAAGATAGAAACAAACCTCTTGGTGATTTACAGATTCAATGTAACCCCCATCAAAATTCCAGGAAGATTCTTCAAAGAAAGTGGCAATCTGGTCCTAAAATTCATGTGGGGATACAAGAGATCAAAAATAGGCAAAATAACTTTGAAAACAAAGAACAAAGTTGGAAGACTCACATTTCTGAATTTCAGAACTTACTACAAAAGCTATAGTAAGTAAGACAGTGTGGTACTTGTATAAGGTTAGACATATAGATCAATGGAGAGTTTAAAAATAAATTCTTACATGTACAGTGAACTGATTTTCAACACAGGATTCAAGATCACTCAATGGGAAAAAGTTTTTTCAATAAACAGTGCTGATATACTTGTAATTCCAAAAAAAGAAAGAAAGAAAGCAGAAAGTGAAATTGGACCCGCCATGTACGCTATACAAAAATTAATTCAAATAGGATCAGAGGCCTAAGCCTAAAAATTTTCAGAAGAAAAAGTTGTAATTATATAAACCTTGGATTTGGCAGTGATTTCTTAGATGTGATTCCAAATGAAAGACAAAGGATAAACAAATAGATACCATAGATTCAAAGGGAAAAAAATGTTGTGTAACAAAGAACACAAGAAAGTGAAAGGGCAACTCAAAAATGGGAGGAAAAGATTTTGCATGTATAATATATAAAGAACACTTACAACTTAATAAAAATAATTAATAATCCAATTTTCAAATGGGCAAAGGATGAAAAGATTTTTTCCCCAGGGAAAATATACAAACTGCTGATATGTGCAAAAAAAAAAAAAAAAAACTGCTCAGAACATTAGCACTCAGAGAAATGCAAGTCAAAACCACGAGATGCCATTTAATACTCATTACAGTGGCTAAGATTTTAAAAATCACATATGCACAAGTGTTGACAAGAATGTAAACAAATTAGAGCTACCATAAGCTCATAGTAGAAATGTAAAATGGAATTTTGGCAGTTCTTCAAATGATTACGTATGATCTGTTGATTCTATTCCTTGGTATACATCCAAAAGAAATTTAAAAACTTATTATGCCCCACATAAACCCTGGTATGTGAAAGTAGCATTCCTCATAGTAGCCAACAGATGGATAAAAATGCATATGAATTAATAAATTTTTTAAATGTGATACATTCATGCATTAGGTTGTTATTCAATCATAAAAAGGAGTAAAGAACACACAGCAATGTAAGTGTATCTTAAAAGCATCATGGAAAATGAGCGAAACCAATAAAAAAGGCAACATATGGCATTTTATGATTTATTGTATGAAATGCCCAGACTAGGCAAATCTTTCAAGAAAACAGGTTACTCTTTTCCTAGGGCTGGAGGGTTTCTTTTAGTGGTGATTAAAATGTTTTTTAAAATTTAAAAAAAGAAAGAAAGAAAATACTTTAAAATTAGGGCAATGGCTGCACAATTCTGTGAGAATACTAAAAACTATTGAATTATACCTTAAATGATTGAATTGCACAATATGTAAGTTACATTTCAAAAAATGATTTTTAATGATGGATTTCTGAAACTGAGTAACAGAAATGGGAGCATGTGAGTATAAGTAAGATTATGGCTGAAATTTTAAAAAGTTGAAGAAATTGTTCACTTGTCATTGAAATGGGTAAAACCATCTGCTGGGAAGGAGTTAATGATCAGGCAATGAGGCAAACTTTTCAGAGATGGCACAGTTCCAGTTGGTGCCAAGTTCCAAGGTGTATCATAACAGAGGGCAGCTAAGGTAGAGTAAAGGAAGAGGTACCAGTCGCTTGGAAGTCACAAAACTGAATATATATCTGAAATACTTATTAAATTGAATCAAAGAATTACTTTTCTTGCTAGCACTATATCAGACACCATTAAAGCACCAACATAACTTTTAAAACTCTTGGAAATTATCACTGTATTTGCCACAGTCAAATTTTAATTTTGTTCTACTAAATTCAGGAATAGGTACATGAATGTGAAAGGAGCTTACACTTAAGTAACGTCTTATCAATGGAAGAGAAGAAAGAAAAATGTATTTTCTAATTGTACTATAATTGCACTAAGAACTAAGAAAACTATGCAGAATAACAAGCTTCCAAAAATTTGGAAGTAAAACAATGAATATACAAAACAACAAAAAGTACTAGTAACCTTAATCTACTGTTTCAAATTACTGATTTATGATCTTTTCCTTTTGTATCCCTAAGGTCAGTGGAATCAGCAGAGATTTCTGGGATTCCCAAAGGCTTTTTCCCCTCAACACCACCCTTGATCCAGTGAATTTTCCAGGTCCCAACTGATCTTTCCAGAGAAGCCACTATTCTCTCTCACCAGTGGGGTCCCTATCTTCCCCCATTTTCCAGTATGGCATGGAGTTGAGTGGGATTCCTCCAGTTCACTGTCCCTAACCAGTCCCCCTCTAGTAAGACACACAATAACAGTAAGAGTTCAGAACAGCACATAGAAACCAGTCCAGTTATATCAAGCACACAAGAATTTAATAAAAAGAATTGGATATTTATAAGTTAACTTGAATGGCAGGAGGAGCAGGCGGTAGGTTGGGCTTCCAGGGAATTCCAAAAGAATGCAAAACTGGTTGTCCAGGCAGCTACTGGCTCAGCACCAATCAGGCTGGTGAGCAATCAGCAGGCTGACATTGGAACTGTTGAGTTTATGAACACACAAGCATAGCTGTGATCAGGGATCAGAAAGTCAGGATCAGGAAGTTACTGCTGCCACCCCACAACTGTCGCTCAACACCCCTAATGCTAGTGGCTAGATGTTAGACCACCACTTCAGAAAAACCTCAAGAGCTTGGCCATTGTCCAAGACCTCTTTTACCAGCACAAGAAACAGTCAAACATTAGAAAGGAGGTAGCTTCTCTTTCACTTTTACTTTCCACGTTTAAACCAAATCGAATTTAATAAATTCACCCAGGGGAATCAGAGAAATGAGGTTTCTAGCTTTCCAACTTCTATAGTACGAAGTGACACCAAAAAAGCAAGCAGTAGCTACTAAGTACCCAACAGCTCTATCCAACACAGGACACACAAAAAGTGCTCACAAAAACTGTGCACACATATCCCACATGACATTATTGGCATTTTTTTGTTGTTGTTATGCAAATTTTTGACAGCCTTCCACAGGAAACAGGAAATGATATTATTGAGAAACGCAGAAAATTACAAATCTCCAAATCTCATATGGACTAGAGTCCTGGCTTCAAAAATCCCTGGTTACTGACTTTCTCTAAGGAATTAGGATCCTCTGGGCAGCCTGTATGCTTTTAATTCCCTGGAAGTTCAGGCTCTTCAGTGTTCTCTAGTGCTCATTTATAATAAAGACTCCAGCAGTACTTTGATGTCTGATGACTGGGAGATTTCATGCCCTGCCATTCCTCCTCCACCACATGCCCCACATCTAAACAAGCTGATAAGAAATCCCACGTGCTCCTTCCTTTGACACTGATGGAAAAGTTCAAATCATGCAAACCTCAGCCAGTGTGAATGGACCTTTGCTAAAGCTCCAGCGTCTAACCATTGTAAAACCTCAAACCAGCCTCCCCCTGTCTGCACTCTAAAGGCATTTTTAGACCTTTGGAACCTGCTCTGCTCTCCTGTACTCCAGAGAGAGCCCCTTGTGTTAGTAGCGACTCCTCCACACTGTCCTGTCCATGTGCAGCCGTGTCCGTCTCGATATCTGAATCCTATTTGCATGGGAGTCACATCTCGCGCCCGAGGGATACCCATTGTATATTGCACCTACCACCTGCCATCCATCCACCATCCGCCCCACTGGTCCCTGTTCCCTTCCTCCATCAAGGCAGAACGGAGTACCTCTGTCCTCTGTCCTTTGTCCTTTGTCCTATATCCTACAGTGTGCCTTTATCCTGTCTCTGATTCAATTTGCTAGGGCTCTGCCCCGCCCAGGAATGTTTCTCCCAGAGCGTCTCTCTCTAGAGACCACTGTAACCTTTCTCCACTTCCAAATGCACGTGATTGGCTCATGCGCATGTAACTCCCGTAGCCCATAGGGTCTTCCACGGTCACCTGCCGTTGTAATTTGTGTCTATTGTTCTCTCTACCGCACTCTTTAGGAGCTTTGATGGCTGGCTTGAGAATCTTTACTACCCCTCAAAACTCCTTTAACCTTGGAGTATAAGTGAATGACAATCCCAAAGTTCAAACATTTGATTTCAATGATATGTATATTGCAAACTACTAGTACCACCTTACTGCCTCTCATCCCACTGTGCCTCCCAGCTCAAATTCAGGTATCACCAAGCACCTGTCTTGTCCCATACTTTCTTCTTTAGCCAGAAATAAGTTACCTTTATACATCAGCATTTAGGCAGCGCCTTCTCATCTACTAGACTGAGTTCGGAGCTTCCTCTCCTTTGTAGGAGACATTGTCCCATTGTCCCCATTATAAAAATAAACAAAAATCATAGGGATTGCAAATTGGCAGCTTACAGTCTGACTCTGGCTAGAGTTATATTTTATTTGGCCTATGGAGTGTTTAAAAACACACATTTCCACAAAAGAAGTCAAAACAGGATCTCAAAGATATATGTGCACACACCATGTTCATTACAGTGTTATTCACAATATCAAAGAGGTGGAAGCTACCCAAATGTCCATCCACAGATGAATGACAAAGATGATTTGTTATGTACACATAATAGAATATTATCCAGCCATTAAAAAGAATGAAATTCTGTCACATGCTACACTGTGGGTGAGCTTAAGGACATTATAACAAATGAATTAACTGAGCCACCATAAGACAAATACTGTGATTTGACTTATAAAAGATATTTAAAGTAGTCAGACTCAAAGAAAGTAGAATATAGTTATCAAAGGCAACTTGTTTGAACAAGTATAATATTACAGTTTTGCAAAATGAAAAATGCAAGATATCTGTTGCACAAGAATGTAAATATACTTAACACTACTAAACCATACACATAAAAGTGACTAAGATAGTAATTTTTAGATTGCATGTGGGGTTTTTTTTAACTGTAATTATTTGTTTCCCTGGAGTGAGAAACTTAGTACATAAGGACCAAAATGTATAAAATATGTTGTAAAATGGGACGAAACTGTTCAAAAGGAAAGAGGAACTAGGTTGGGGTAAGAGGGAAAGGAAGGGAAAAGGGAAAAATGATTTTAAAAGGATAAAATGAAAACAAATCTCTGTAAATAGGGAGAGGGAGAGGAGTTGAAGAGAGAAGAGATGGGAAAAAGGGGGAATCAAAATATATCATATATAGGTGCAAGTCTCCTATGATCATTATGTATATCTAAAATTAACCAATAAAATTAATTTTTTAAAGAGCCAAAAATTTAAAAGTCTGAATGTAAAATGGACTCTTCATTTCATCAATGACCCAATGCTGTTTATTTTAGCTTGATTCACATATTTAAATGAACTACCAGGTCCCCATATAGAATTTGGAATAATAGAATTTTTAAAAATAAAATAGAATGAATTTAGAGTTCTTACACAGAAGTGTGGAATTTTACGGTAAGAATGATTCCTTTGTTCAGCAAGAATTCTAGCATCTGTACTTGTGAAACATGTTAAATACAAACTCATCAACTCAGCTCCTGTCTTCAAATAAATTTTACATTCTAAGTAAACTGAATGATAGTATAATTTAGTAAGCATTGTAATCAAGACTGTGGTGGAAACACAGAATCTTCTCCATGATAAGAAAGAGCCAAAAAAGCACACACAATAGGTCTGAAGGATGAAGATGGGTAATCCAGAGGAGGGCACTCTTATTTAATATTGTAGGATGAATAGAAATTATCTGAGGAAATTCACACAGTTGAGAATTTCCAGTTTTCCTTCTGTTTGTTTTCTATTTCATTCCACTGTGGTTAGAAAAAATACCTGATATGATTCCAATCTTCTTAAAGTTGCTAAGACTTTTTTTGTGACTTATATGTGATCTATCCTAGAAAACAGCAATAGTCAGTCCTCTGTTGCTGTCTTTCTTTATGTTATTTTTCTTGAAAGATACTTTGATTCCTTTATGTGTGTATCTACCACGGGTATTTTGTTAGTGGTGACTGCTTTATTTTGTGGTCACTATGCTTACACAAAGCATAAAATGCATAATAGTCAATTTTAGGCTGATAGCATAACTTCATTGGATACCAAGCTATACGTTTTTACCTCTGTGCGCACACACACACACACACAGACACACACACTATACATATATATATTTGATATCTTTATTTTGCATTTTCATTAACAAATTTTTGTGTTTATAGTTTTTATTTTTTAAATTTATACTAAAGTTAAAGGTGATTTATATACCATCAGTACATAATAAGTTTTATAAATTTGTCTATATATTTACTTTTATAAATTAATCTTATACTTTATATGCTTTCATTTTGATTTTTAGTGTTCTTTCATTTTAACTTGAAGACCCTTTTTAGACAGGTCTAGTACTGGTGAACTTCATTGTTTGAAAGAGTTTTTATTTCTCCATCATTTCTGGAAGACAGTATTTTTAACTGCCAGGTTTTGGTTTCTGCTCAAAAATCCACTGACTGTCTTATAATAGGTCCCTTGTTTGTTGTGAGTCACCTTTCCCTTAATGTTAAAATTTCTTATCTTTGATAATTTAAATATAGTATTCTTGGTCTCTATTACTTACAGTTCATTACATTTGGGACCCTTTGAGATTCTTGAACCTGTTTATTTTCTTCTCCAGTTGTAGGAAGTTTTAAGTCATTATTTCTTTAAATAAGCTTTTTGTTTTTTAGTCATTTTTCTTTCCTTTTTTTTTTTTAAACCAGGGATTGACCTCACAACCTTGCGCTTGGCAGGCAGGCACTTGTGCCACTGGCTAAATCCCCAACAATTAGGCACTTTTCTATCACTGGAACCAAATATCTGATATACATAACTTAAAGGAGAAAAGGTTTATTTTAACTCATAGTTTCAAAAGCTTCAGTCTATAGCTAGATAGCTCTTAGAAAGGAAGGTATGGCAGAAGGAAATAACAGAGAAAAACTGTTCACCTCATGGTAGCCAGAAGCAGACAGAAAGCAAGGAGAACCAACAAAAGAGATGTACCCTCCAAAGACATGTCCCCAGTGACCCATCTCCTTCAACTGGGCCCACCTCCTACTAGCCCATTCCCATTCTCCAGTGGAATATTCCATTGATGAGCTCAGCACCCTTTTAGTTGAATCTTCTTCCAAGCATAATGGGAAGAGTGGCTGCATCCACAGATAACATAGCACCATGGAATCCATGTTCAGGTCGTGTCAAACTGTCAGCTCCTAGCAGGTTCTACATGTTGGTTCCCATCAGCACAGGGCACAGAGGCAATGATTAACCAACTGACCTAATCACAGTCAAGACCAAAATCCTAGCAGACAATGTAAGCCCCAAACAGTCAGCAGATTCAAGGAGAAATAATGGGTGGGAGAGCAGTTCTAGACCCAAGAAAAGTCCACCGCATTGTAAACTGTAAAGATAGGATAGGGTTTTACCCCAAGAGTTACTTCTTCATGGCAGGATACAGTTGAAGAAGAAATTCAATGTAGTACCTGCCATATTGCCAGAGACAGTTTAGTCAGGTGCCATTTTAGGAAAGGGTTGCTTGGGTGGGATGGAACCACAGAACAAATGCCCCACAGCTTCACTCCAGTGTTACGGTATAATGCCAACAGTTGTGGGAGACCATCAGGGAGAGGGAAAGGCTATACAAATAGTCTGTGAGTTCAAGCAAAGTCTAGGCAGGACACAGGGCCCACACTCCATAGTGAGAGGCCAGGTTCAGTGGGTATGGCTTTCAGAGATGGCCAGATTTGAAAGTGATTCTTTTGGGTCTAGGAGTCTGCTAGAGCCCCACCTGATTGCCTACATCCAGCAGAGACCAATGGTCTAAGTGTTTATCCATTTACCAACCTAAGTAAGGATGTATCTTGACTTGGATGGTTGCCATGGTCAGAAATATACATACAGAGTGGCCTCTGGAACAGAGAGACTAACTTACAAACCCACAGGCAATAAAGTTGGGCAGAGAACATTGTGACAGGGCTGGATTCCAGAACACAGGTCTCCTAGAAGTAAACTACTTATTGGAAATACAGAAGAAAAGAATTTAGCCATGTTTTTCTCTTTTATTAATTTATGTATTGGTTTGTGTACATGTGTGTGATGTTTGGGTTTTTAATTTTCTTTCCTTCTTTCTTTTTTGTTATTATTGTTGCTGTTCAAGACAGAGTCTCACTATGTAGTTAAGGTTAACCTTTAACTTACTATGTAGCCCAGGCTGACTCAACTCCCAGCAATCTTCCTGCTTCAACCTCCCAAATGCTGGGATTATAAGCATGTGTCAACACGCCCAGCCCTTCCTTTTTTGCTTTGATCTTTTCTTCTTGTTTTATTCTCTCCCTTGAAATTTTTCCTTTATCCTTTTGCTTTTAGTTTGCCTTCATTTTTTTTATTTTCTCCTTTTTGATTTGTTCTTTTCTGTTACTTTTAGCTAATGCTATTAATTTCCTTTCATCATTTTTTTAGAATTTATCTCACTATTATCACAGCCTTCTTGCCTTCCATTGTTTAATTTTTCACATTTTTATTTTTTCATGCTCCCATGTTCCCCACACCCACTAGTCTTACTACTGTAACCATTAATCTTTTTTATAACCATTAATTTTTAAGACTCTATAGAGAGCTAACTATGTGCTATTACTATTAAATACTATTCATTTGCAGTGGAGATAAAGTCATTCCATTTAGTAGATATTTACTGTAAATTAATATTTTGTTTGTCTTGGTGTTTATAGTATAATCATAGTTCTCTTCTATGATTAAGAATGGTACATTATTGGTTCTTAGCATATGTTAATATCTAATTTGGTTTTTGCTCCACCTTGTTATTGATTTTATCACTACAGCCAAGGTAACATGGCTGTGATCAATTAGTTTTCCCTGTGTGTCAGTACAGCATGTAGATTGCCTTGGCATCACTTACCATAATGTGGTCGATTCCTGGTAAACTTGGAACTAAGCCAAATACACTGCAGCCTTTTAAGCAAAGGTGAGGGGGTTCAACACTCAAAAACAGAAACTACCTAAAGAAGTCTCCATGTTAGCAACAAAGTCTTCCACTATAATCAACTCAAAACCTCAGAACACAAAACAAATAGAAAAGAGAAGACAAGGCAACAAAATGTCTCCCCAAAACACCTAACTCCAGCAAAGCTAAAGCAGAGGGAATTGAGGGGACTAAAACAAAAAAGCTACACAGCTGAATTATTTGAAAGAATAACAGAGAAGATAACAAAACAGAGGGAAAAAGTTCTTGGTGAATTCACAGACGATATAACTAAACAGATACTGATAATAAGTAAAATGATTAGCAGGTTTATCAAAGACACTAATGAAAAGCTAACTGAGCAAAATAAAGCAATGGAAAACATAAATGTACAGCACGGAAAAGAATCAGAGTCCATGAAAAGGTAACAAACAGAAATTCAAGAGATTAAAAATTCTGTTGAAAGTATGGGCAGCAGAAGTGACCATTGTAAGGTCAGAGTGTCAGAACTAGAAGATAAGGCTGCTGTCAGCAACCAATTAATGAGAGATACCTGAAGAACAAAAAGAGAACATGAAAAATGGATCCAACAGCTGCTACATGACACAAAGAAGACATCCAGGATTAACTGGAATTAGTGAAAAGTCAGAAGGCAGCACAAATGACATTTAAAAACCTGTTTAGAAAAGGTGTGGCAGAAAATTTCCAAATATATGGAGAAACAAACAAACAAGTGAGTCATATAGGACCCAAATGGCCACAATCAGGAAACAGCGATTCCAAACATACCATATACAAAGTCCCAGAAGCTCAACACAAAAACATAATCTTAAAATCTTAGAAAAAAGCAGTGAATCACTTATAAAATTAAAGCTAACTTAACAGCCCATTGTCACAAAAAGATAGATCAACTATACAAAACATCGCAAAGAAATAATAGAACTGAATCATACCTGCGAGCAAGACTTAGTAGATGTTTACAGAGTGTTCCACCCAACCACATCAGAATACACATTCTTCTCAGCTGTGCATGGGACATTCTCCAAAATGGATGATATATTATCCTATGAAACATTCTTAAGTAATGCAAAGGTATTGACATTACCCCATGCATACTATCTGACCATAGCTCACTGAAATTGGAAATTAATGGAAAAAAATTGTAAATCCTGCATAAATACATGGAAATTAAATAACAACCTTTTGAACAACCAATGGGCTACAGATTAAATTAATGAAGAAATAAAGCAATACCTACAATTCAATGAAAATGCGGAAACAACATACTGTAACCTGTGGGATGCAATGAAAGCAGTCTTAAGAGGAAAATATATAGCAATAGTCATATCAAGAAAACAGAATGAGCACAAATAAACAACCTAATGCTTCATCTCAAGCTTCTGTAAAAAGAAGAGCAAGTTAAACACAAAGCTTATAGAAGATAGGAAATTGTAAAGATTAGAGAAGAAATCAATGCAATTGAAACTAAAAAAATACAAAGAATTAATGAATCAAAAGCTGGCTTTTTGAGAGAATAAACAAAATTGACAAACCTCTAGCTAACCTCATAAAGAAAAATAAAGAAACAACCCTAATTCATGCAATCATCACTGAAAAGGGGGAAATTACTACAGATCCCGTGGAAATTCAAAAGATCATGAATGCCTACATTGAAAATCTCTACTCACATAGTATGGAAAACACAGAGGAAATGGCCAGATTTCTAGAAACATATGAACTACCAAAGCTCAACCAAGAAGATATAGTAATTTTGAACAACCCAATATCAGCTATTGAACTTGAAAATGTAATTAAAAACTTACCAACAAAGAAAAGCCCAAGCCCTGATGGATTCACAGCTGAATTAGACAAGAAATTTAGAGATAATTTGATGCCAATATTCCTTAAACTCTTCACTGAAATTGAAAAGGAAGCAGTCTTCCTTAAATCATTCCTGGAGGCAAGCGTCACTCTCATACCAAAACCAGAGAAAGACCCAACCAAAAAGGAGAACTATAGGCCAATCTCACTAATGAACATTGATGCAAAGATTCTCGATAAAATACTGGCAAATAGAATGCAGCAAATCACCAAGAAGATTATACATCACAACCAAGTGGGATTCATTCCAGGAATGCAGGGATGGTTTAACATACACAAATCAATAAATGTAATACACCACATCAACAGAGCCAAAAACAAAAACTACATGGTAATCTCAACAAACACAGAAAAAGCTTTTGATAAAGTCCAACACATGTTCATAATAAGAACGCTTCAGAAACTCAGAATACACGGTGTCTGCCTCAATCTCATAAAGGCCATCTATGACAAACCAACAGCCAACATTATATAAACAGACAAAAACTGAAAGCTTTCACTTTAAAATCAGGAGCAAGACAAGGATGTCCACTATCACCACTCCTATTCAATATAGTGCTATAAACAGTAGCCAGGGCAATTAGAAAAGAGAGAGAAATAAAAGGAATAAAGATAAGAAAGGAAGAAGTTAAATCATCACTATTTGCAGATGACATGATACTCTATATAGAAGACCTAAAAAATTCAATTAAAAGACTACTAGAGGTAATAAACAAATTGAGCAGTGTAGCTGGATACAAAGTCAACATTCAAAAATCAACAGCATTCCTGTACACAAAAAACTCACTGAGAGAGAAATTATGGAAATACCACCCTTCACAATAACATCTTACAAAATGAAATACTTAGGAATCAACCTAACTAAGAATGTTAAAGACCTATATGCTGAAAATTATGCTTTGCTAAAAAAGGAGATTGAAGAGGATATTAGGAAATGGAAGGATATTCCTTGCTCTTGGCTAGGAAGAACCAACATTGTGAAAATGTCCATACTTCCAAAACTGTTATACAGATTTAATGCAATCCCAATCAAAATACCATTAACATACCTCACAGATCTAGAGAAAACACACCTAAAATTCATTTGGAAACAGAAGTAACCTAGAATAGCAAAGGCAATTCTGGACAACAAAGGCAAGACAGGAGGCATCTCAATTCCTGATTTGAAACTATACTACAAAGCCACAGTGATAAAACCAGCATGGTACTGGCAAAGAAATAGACCTGAGGATCAATGGAACAGATTAGAAGATGCAAGCACAACTACAAAGACACTCAGCCACCTGATATTTGACAAAGGGGCTAAACATGTTCACTGGAAGAAGGATAGCCTCTTTAATAAATGGTGTTGGAAAAATTGGCTCTCCACATGCCAAAGACTGAAACTAGATCCATGCCTATCACCATGCATACAACTAAAGTCTAAATGGATCAAAGATCTAAATATTGAAACAAACACTCAATCTACTAGAAGACAAGGTAGGTAGAAATCTTGGAAACCTAGGGGTAGGCAGAGAATTCATGAACAAAACGCGAACTGCATGGGAAACACTCCAAAGAATCAACAACTGGGATCTCATTGAAAAGTTTCTGCACTTCAAAAGAAATCATCAACAGAGTGAAAAAAAAGCCCATAGAATGGGAAAGAATTTAAGCCAGCAACCCCTCAGACAAAGGACTTATATCCAGAACATATAAACAACTGAAAAACCTCAAGCTCCCCAAATTCAAAGACCCTCTCTATCTGAGATGAACACACAGTTCTCAGAGAAAGATATACAAATGGCAAATAAATACATGAAGAAATGTTCACCATCACTGGTAATTCAAGAAATGCAAATTTAAACAGCATTGAGATTTCATCTCACTCCGGAAAGAATAGCTGCCATCAATAAAACAACTGATAGCAAATGTTGGAGAGGCTGCGGGGGAAAAGGAACACTGCTTCACTGTTGGTGGGAGTGCAGACTAGTGCAGCCACTATGAAAATCAGTATGGAGATTTCTAAAAAGACTAGGATTGGAAGTTCCATTCAACCCAGCTATTCCTCTCCTGGGTATTTTCCCAGAAAACCTGAAAAGGTCATATCACAGTGATATATGTGCACCCATGTTCATAGCAGCACAATTTGTAATAGCTAAATCTTGGAAACAACCAAAATGCACATCAACTTTAGAGTGGATGAAAAAGATGTGGTATTTTTATACAATGGAACACTACTCAGCTAAAAAAAGGATGATCTTGAGGCCTTCATATTGAAATAGAGTTAACTTTAGCCCATTCTCCTAAGTGAAATAAACAAGAATCATATCTATAAATATCACATTGTGTCTTTATTGTAAAAAGTAATAAGAACTGTAGGAGTAATAAAACCCAAAATGTGTAATTGCTATTGTAAAAAAAGAGAGGAAAAGAAAGTGCTCTAAAGGATATAACTGCATGGATGTTTTAAGTGTGTAGGATTGATAACCACATTACTAAGTTTTTGTTGGATTGTTAAACAGAACTGTTTGCAATCACACTGTTTAAATGTCTACTTTGTATGCTTTAATTTTGTAACTTGAATAACCATTTCTAAGAGGACAATATGTAATTTGTTAACTAAAAAAAGTAATAAGAAATGTAGGAGTAATAAAACCCAAAATGTGTAATTTCTATTGTAAAAAAGAGAGGAAAAGAAAGTGCTCTAAAGGATATAACTGCATGTATGTTTAAGTGTGTAGGATTGATAACCATATTACTAAGTTTTTGTTGGATCATTGAGCAGAACTGTTTGTAGTCTCACAGTTTGAATGTCCACTTTGTATGCTTTAATTTGTAACTAGAACAACTATTTCTAAGATGACAATATGTAATTTGTCAACTGGTGATTTCTTAGTGTTTATTTTATTTTATTTTATTTTATTTTATTTTTTTGGAATTTTGTATTATTGCTTCCCTTGTTTTCTGTTTTTTTTTTTCTCTTTAAATAAAAAAATCTATTGGATCAGTGAACAGAACTGTTTGCAGCCTCATTGTTTGAATGTTCACTTTGTATGCTTTAATTTTGTAACTTGAACAACTATCTCTAAGAAGACATTATGTAATTTATCAACTAGTGATTTCTCAGTGTGTATTTTTTTCTCTGAATTTCTGTATTGTTTCTACCTGTTTTTCTGTTTTGCTTTTTTTCTCTTTAAATAAAATGTTTTTAAAAGTTAAAAAAATCTTAAAAAAAAAAAAAAATGCCAGTACAACGCACCAGGACTTAATGTATGCAATGAAAGCAGCCCAATATGGGAAGTTTATAGCTGTGAATACCCAGATCAGGAAAACAGAGCAAATCTAAATAAATAACTTAATAATTTAATTGAAGTTTCTAGAGAAATAAGAACAATCCAAACCCAAAGCTAGTACAAGAAAGTAAATTACAAATATCAGAGCAGAAATCAGTGAAATTGAGATTTTTTTTTAAATACAAAGAATCAATGAGTTGAAGAAATTGTTCTTTGAAGAAATAAACAAAATAGACAAAGCCTTAGCCAACCTTACCCAAAAATGGAAGAAAAGACTCATATCAATGCAATTAGAAATAAAAAAGTAAAATCACAATGGACACAGTCAAAATATAGAAGATTATTAGTAAGTCCACAAATATGTGCACCAAACATTTGAGAACTCAGAAGAATTGGATAGATTCCCAGATTCATATGAATTATCAAAACCAAATTAAGATTTTAAAGCTCTGAATAATCCAATGATAACAAAAAAATGAGGCATAATTTTTAAAAAATCTACCAACTAAGAAAACGATAGGTCCTGATGATTCATGGTTGGATTCTACAGAACTTTAGGGAAGATCTAACACCAATACTCCTCATACTCTTTTTTTTTCCCATCTTTTTGAGACAGGGTCTTACTAAGCAGTTCAGGCTGTTTTTAAACTCACTTTGTAGCCAGGCTGGCCTTGAACTCACAATGATCCTCCTGTCTCAGCCTCCCAAGTGCTGGGATTATAGGCCTGTGCCACCATGCCCTGTTTCAAATTCTTTAATAAAATAAAAAGGGAAGCAGCACTCCCAAAGTCTTTCTTGGAATGTAACATTATCCTGATTCCACAGTAGACAAGGACCCAACCATAAAAGAGAACTATAAGCCAATCTGTCTAATAAACTTGCATCCAAGAATCCTCAACAAATTATTGGCAAACAGAATGCAACAAATCATCAAAAAGATCACTCATCATGGTAAATTGGCTTCATCCCAAGGTTACAAGAATGTCTCAACATATGTAAAACAATAAAGGTAATACATCACATAAATAGAAGCAAGCACAAAAATCTAATGAACATCTCAAGAGATGTAGAAAAAGCCTTTGAAATGCAGGGCTTTTCATGATAAAACAAAACCCAGAATAGAATAGGTATAGAAGGCCTTTATCTCAATCTGATGCAAGTCATTTATCATAAACCTATGGCCAACATAACATTAAATGAGTAAATACTGAAAGTTTTCCCTCTAAAATCAGAAATAAGACCAGGATGTCCACTGTCATTTTTCCTGTTCAACAGTCCTCAAAACATCACCCAGAGCAATTGGACAAAAGAAAGAAACAAAAAGAATACATACAGAAAAGGAAGAAATCAAATTATCATTACCTACAGGTAATATGATCCTCTATTTACAAGACCTAAGGAAATTCTACAAAATTCCTAGAATTAATAGGCAAATTTAGCAATATAGCAGGAGGCAAAGCCACACAAAAATCAATAGCATTCCTATGAACTCACTGAGAAAGAAATTAGGAAAACAATGCCATTCAAAATAGCATCAAGAAAGAGTAAATATTTTGGAATTAAAGCAACCAAAAAAGTAAAAGACTTCTACAATGACGTTTACATCTCTGAGTAAAAGGAGATTGAAGAAAACAGCTGAAAATAAAAAGATATCCCATGTTTCTAGATAGGAAGAACCAATATAGTCAAAATGGGCATACCTCCAAAACTCATATGTAAACTTAATGTAATCCCAATCAAAATAGCATCAGCATTACTTACAGATCTAGAGAAAATAATCCTAAAATTCATGTGGAATCACAAGAGACCCAGAACAGCAAAACAGCCTTGTGTAACAAAAGCGAAACAGGAGCCATCATAATCCTGGATTTGAAATTATATACAGCCAGCCCCTGCCTGTTAGTCTGTGCTGTTTGTGGGCCTCAGGGAGGAGAAAAAGAAGCCAGCCTCTTCCTGTGAGTCAGTGCCATGCACGGGCAGCGGGGAGGACAACCAGACATCAGCCCTTCCCAGGCTGGGAGACAAGAAGAGCCAAGGTCTCTCCCAATCCACCACCATGAGTGACCAGATGATCCAAAGAAACAGAGGCTGAAATGATAGCTACTGAAGTAAAAGATAACTTCATGCTTACAGTGTTTACTGTTTCATTGACTTCATAGACCTAAAGCTGTAATCTGATTGTCTATTTAGATGATAAGAATGCATAGTATAGCATCTATGAGGGATTTCCTTCTGAAGGTAGAAGTCATTGTTAATTTCCTATTGTCTTGTTTTAAAGTCCTGTATCATTTTCACTGGATTTTTTGGTTTCATTCTGTTTTGTCTTGTTTGATTTTATTGTATCTGACAGCATGGGCAGCTATTTCAAGGATAACAAGGTATATTATGGTGGCTATTTAGGATTTACTATAATCTTGTTTTGAAATCCTGTATTGTGTTCATTGTTTTATTTTTGTTGGTTCTATTCTGTCCTATTTTTGTTTGATTTTCCTATGTTTGATGGTATGGGCAGTTATTCTGAAGACAACAAGAGGCATTATGGTAGCCATTGTTGATTTCCTATTATTCTGTTTGGAAATCCTGTATCACATACACTGTTTTGTTTTGATTGGCTTTATTCTCTTTAAAATAAAAAAGAATTAAAAATGAAATTATATTACAAAGCTACAATGATAAAAAAAAAACATAATACTGGCACAAAACAATATGTAGTTCAATGGAGCAGCATGGAGGGTGCTGAAAGAACCCCAAGCGCATTCAGCTCTTTGATATTTGGCAAAGGACCAAACATACACTAGAGGAAAGATAACTTCTTTTTTTAAATGGACTGGGAAAGATGGCTATCCACAAGCAGAACATCGAATCTAAGTCCACATATCTCAATAAATAAGAAACTAAAAGTAGATCAAAGATCTAAATGTCAAAGCAGAAACTATCTGCTAGAAAATAAAATAGGTAAAACCCTTCAAGACATAAGCATAAGCAAGGATTTTTCTGAAAAAAAAAACTCTCATTGCACAAGAAATAACATCAAGAATCAACAAATGGGACCATATCAAATTAGAAAGCTTCTATACAGCAAAGTAAACAACCAGCAGAGTGAAGAGACAATGTACAGAATGGGAAAAATCTTTTTCAGCTTTCTTCAGAGGACTAACATCTATAATACATAAAGAACTCAAAAAATTAGACACTCCAAAATAAAAGACCTAATCTTAAAAAGTGAACAACTGAAATGAATAAACATTCTCTGAAGAATTACACGTGATCAATAAATACATGGAAAATATTCAACATTGCTGGCCATTGGGATGAGAGCCCATATCCCTCCAGAAAGAATATCTATTTTCAACAAATCAAATAATAACAAATGCTGGTAAGGCTGCAGGAAAAGGAAAGTTTCTACATTGTTAGGGCAAATGTAAACTAGTACAACCACTTTCTCAAGATAAAACATTAGAATAAAGGGGTGGGATGCAGTTCAGTGGTAGAGCTGTGTTTACTCTCTACAATTGGAAGGAGTGAGAGAGGGTGAAAGAAAGAAAGAAAGAAAGAAAGAAAGAAAGAAAGAAAGAAAGAAAGAAAGAAAAGAAAGAAAGAAAGAAAGAAAGAAAGAAAGAAAGAAAGAAAGAAAGGAAAGAAAGAAAGAAAGAAAGAAAGAAAGAAAGAAAGAAAGAAAGAAAGAAAGGGGGTGGCAGAGGGGAAGATGAAGACAGAGAAGGAGAGATGGAGAAAGCAACAGAGACAGAGATGGAGAGACAGAGAGAAAGGAGATGGGGTCAGAAACAGACACAGAATATAAGGAGAGGAAACAATAAGAGAGAGAGAGACAGATTGAAAACAAAAATGTTAATTATTGAAACTGATTTACAAGTACATAGGAGTTCACTTTACTATTTAAAATACTGCTATGTCTAAAATTTGGCTCTCTCCATGTGAAATATCACTTGCACTATTCTGAATGTAATTTATACTTTCTCATTGTCTTCTAGATTAATCTTCCAGAGATATTTTTATTTTGTTGTGCTTTTGGAAAATAGCTTTTAAAATTATTTGTTAATTGTTCTGCTGTAAAAGTAGCTTGAAACTTTTAAAAGTAGCTTGAAATTTTATCTAAAAGCTCAATTTGTAATTTAAAAACATTTATTTTCTCTTTCTGATTATTAAAGTGTTTAAGGCTTCTGCTTGAGTACAGTTTTACTGTATCTAAGAAGATTGGACAGCCATCACCCTTTTTTAAGGAGAAGGTACTGTTTATGAAGTAGATTTGTGCACCCCCTGCACCTTCTTGAATTAAATATATATATATATTTAGTTATATATATATATTTAGCCAATCGGATGCCTCCAAGTGAGTTTTAGTGGCACGGGAAAGGAAAAGCCTCCTCGGTTTCTTTTGGCAGGCACAATTGGAAGTGATTAAGTTTTCCGCAACTGAATTAGCAGAGGTCTCATGACAATCACCACTTTTGTGGTTGCCATAAGACAGTCATACGACATCGTTTTACTAGTACAGACTGTCACCGAGGTCAAAGTTAGAAGGCTTCAGCAGGAACGATGATTTCCTCTTCCTGGTGACATATATTTTTACATAACCCTGGCTTTCTGATGTGGAAGACACAGCAGCTGCGTTGGTGACACCGTTTTGCAGTGTGACTTTCATAGTCATTTCCTTAAACCACCTCATGTATGGTGTGGTCTCAGAATATCTCAACATTTCTATGCGCCATTGAATTCTCTGTAATAGCACCCTTATACTAAGCAGAATGAATTGTTCTCATAACTAAACTTGACTGTTAGAACATATAAAATTAGCATACGTGGTTTTATGGTGAAAGGTTGGCTGGGTTTGTCAGAATAGAAATAGCAGTGGGTTTAAAAAGTTAGAACTTTCTCTCTGAAAATACATATGGAAATATCTGTTTAGCCCTACAAATTTCAAGCCCTTCATTTTTGTTCGTTCATCCCTCCACCAACATCCTTGTTTATGTATCTGTATCAGTATTCCAACCAAAAGAAGGGGAAGAAGAGAAGAGTGGATCCTTTTTGGAAGGCATATGCCCAAAGTCTCATTCACTAATGACCTCACCCTCTTGGCAGGAACTGAGTCACACGCCAACCTAGGCTGCTAGAAATACCCTTTAATGGGCCTCTTCGAGTCATGAATATAAAACTCAGTGACACCCTGACCTAAAACTTAAAAACATTTTCACTTGGGCCATGGTCTTACTCCTTATTTTCTAACCCTGTAGCTTTCATCTAAGAGTTATTTAATGTTTTTCTGCTAGAGTGTAGTTTGTGGCAATTAGGAGCTGGCCAATTTTAGAGAGCTCGTTGGAAATGCAGGTCAGGCCTGACCTCAGGCCCACTGAACTGGGGTCTACATCTCATCTCATTCTAGTAAGAGTAATGGCTTACAAGTCAGAGACCTCCCTCTAGGCCTTGAGGCAGATCATGGAGCAGCATTCCCACTCCTGCCTCCAAGAGGCCCTTCCCGAAGAGGCCTCCAGGGAAGCAGTGTGTTCTATGGAGTCATTTCACCCAGTGCCCCACCTTGTGGTGATCAGAGCAGCTCAAGAATATGATGCTTCGCTGGAGTTTGCTCAGGTTCACTTTCAGTCTTTTGTTTGTTTGTTTTATTGAGGATTGAACTCAGGACCTTCTCACTGATCTACGTCCCCAGCCCCTTTGTTACTTTTTTTTATTTTGAGGCAGATTCTCATCAAGGTTACTCAGGCTGGGCTTGAATGTGCCATCTTTTTGCCTCGGCCTCCAGTTCAAGTTTGAGCTTACCCCTCTATCTCTCCCTGTTATTTTGATTAACTAATTCATTGTTTTTCCCTCCCTGATTCACTTAGCTTTGGCTCATCTTTTCCTTCTTGAGCTCTTCTCTTCCTTATGCATTTCTTTGTTGTTAGGATTATAAATACCTGCCTAGGGCTAGGTCTACCTGCAGACATCTTTCAATTGGCTGCCACTGTCGTTTTTTTGTTTGTTTGTTTTAATTTTTGAATAGCTTTAGTTAAGCATGTGTTTTCCAGTCATTTCTTTCCTTACCAGTTTTTGTTTCTTACCCAGTCCACTGATTCACTGATTTACATTACTTCCCTAGCTCTGATGGGCATTCAAGTTTGTGAATCAATTTAGGTTCTTTTTTCTTCCAACAAAAGAAGAGCTTCAGAAGTAAAGAGTTTTAATTTCCTACTCTAGAAAGTATCAAAGCATTACCATTGACCCTGACCAAGTCCTTTTTGTTTATTTCCCTCATTTTCACTATAGAATTCCCCATATCAGTGATTTACTTCTCACTGAATTCTCAGATTGAATCATCTCTAGCCTAGCTCCTCTGTATTACTACACTATGTTCTAAAAATGTGACCGGATAAACTAGTACCAATAGATGTAAATTCCAAAGTTTATGAACAAATTACTCTTCAATCCTTACTCAATTTCTTAAGTTGTTATATTTGTAAGACCTGAAGTTTCAGTATTTTGTTCACTATAGCTTATTAGTAATTGTGCCTTATTCTCTTGGATAATAATTCTCTTTTCATATACAAAATCCATGTAAACAAGCAGCTTCAGTTCTAGATATATACTCCAGGAGTAATAAAAACATTTGCCCACACAAAAGCTTGATAATCCAGGAGCAGTTGTTGTACATGGCTGTAACCTCAGCACTCAGGGAGGCTGAGATGTGACAGTCACAAGTTTAAGCTCAACCTGGGGAACTTTGCAAGAACTTGTTTCAAAACAATTTTTTAATTAAAGAAATAAAAAAGGGCTGGGGTTGTAGCTCAGTGCAAAGGCCCTGGGTTCAATATCCAATCACTGTACAGGTACCACAGTTGGGGCTGGAAAACCACTCTCCCTCTACCCATCTGAATTTGGGCAACAAACCAGGGTCATTCCTCTTTCCACTGTCCAAGGAGAAACAGAAATAAGAATTAAAAATACCCTAGAAATCTCTATAGTACCAGGCCAGAGCACAAACTTGCTAGATCTCCATGTTTTAGCTTAGTAACATTTTCCCCACTGGAATCTGGTTAAAGGGTCGTATATATGAACCACATCTCACGTATGTACTCAGTCAGAGTGAGCTCTGGGACCAGGCATGCATGGTGGAAGTCCCTAAGATGACTCAGCACCTTGTCAGTTACTTTTCTCAGTCTTATTCAGAGACCCAGTGACAGGCACCTGGGGTGGTATGCACTACTGTTAAAATCCCAAAGCCTAATTTACCTGTTCCCTTTTTATTTCCCAGTCAACCTGACATCACTTCTCTGTTCATGTCACCCTTTTGTTTCCACTGGCACAGACCTGCTTGAGCATGTCTTCCCCCTTACCTCCCATCCATGGAGTTGCTTTCTCTTTTCACAGTTCTGTTGATAAACAAAATATGGACATATTTGTATCATGGAACATTATTCAGCCACCAAAGGAATGAAACACTAATGTATACTGTGATGTATATAAGGCTTGGAAACAGTAAGCGAAAGAAACCACTCACAAAGGGCCATATATTATATGACTTACCAGGTTTAGGCTTGCTGGAGTCTCCTTCTGGAGGTGGTTTCTAGGTTCTCTCTCTCCTGAGCAAAGAATTGGCCAAAACAAATGCAAACAGTAACAAAGCGTCATTAAGGGTAGGAAAAGAAACATA
Organism: Hydrochoerus hydrochaeris; assembly: GCA_004027455.1. Taxonomy (NCBI): domain Eukaryota; kingdom Metazoa; phylum Chordata; class Mammalia; order Rodentia; family Hydrochaeridae; genus Hydrochoerus; species Hydrochoerus hydrochaeris. The sequence continues at coordinate 17,873 of PVLA01011954.1, read as the reverse complement.
TTCTGCAGAACAAAGTTGGGCCAACTAAAAGTAGGAAGAGAAGTACACCCTACAGTGTGAGGGCCGGCTACCACGGAAGTGAGGACACAGTGGCAAGTCTTGGTGTGGACTGGCACTTTTCTAATGCCCATTCCTCAGGCTGACATCAGGTCCAGGCCATCCTACGGGAAACCTGTGCAGGGCTTTGGGAACTGTTCTGTGCGTGTGTCCTGGGATTTTATAATTAATAGGTCACACCTACTTCTCCAGCCAGTTTTGCCAAGCCCTAATCTCTGATCTCAATTCTACTTACGTAAAATGCCAAGAATAAGCAAATCTATAAAGCCAGAAAGTGTATTAGTGCTTGCCCAGCATAGAAGGGTAAAAGTGGGAGCAGCAGATTTTTATAGATAAGCATATAAAGTTTCTTTTGGAGACTATGACAATGGAATAGAACAGCTTTCTCTGGAAGCTGTTTTTAACAGAATTGCTGTCTCCTCCTCTTCCTAATCGTCTGCATAATTTTTTAACAACCCATTCCTTTTTACATGATATTCTGCATTCTAAAGAGGGCCTCCCCAGGACCGTTTCTTTTGTTTCGTACCTATATGAATTAACTTGCAGAAAACTATTTTTGGTTTAAAGAGAAAATGCAGATGCTGGCCCCGCTCAGTTTGGATGCTCTGGGGAAGAAGAAAAGGAGATGGAGCAGAGGCACGTGCTCTGGAAAGAGGACACATTCAGTTAGTAGATTTCCTGCCCTTAACTCGCTGCGCCCCTTTTTATACCAATAAAACCTTTCACACCTCTAAAGCCCCTTAAGGTGGAGATTTAAAATGGAAATTTTTCCTATTTTCTTTAGGGCCAGCTTTGAATAAAACTGTTACCTTTCACCAACTGATTTTTTTTTTTTCTCTTGAGACAGACTTTCGCTATGCAGTTACGGTTGGCCTTGAAATCACTTTGTAGCCAAAGTTGGGCTCCAACTTGTAGCTATCCTTCTGCCTTAGTCTCGTAAATGCTAGAATTACAAGCGTGCAATGTTTGTTTGTTTTAAGACAGGGTCTTGATAAGTGGCCCTGTCTGGCCATGAACTCATCATCCTCCGCCTCCAAGCAGTAAAGATTCCTGACGTATACCAGAGTGCCCAACCCTTCTGCCAACTCCTGTCTCCCAAGTTTTCTGTTGATTACAAGCAGCACAGACATCTGATTCTAGTAATAAAAATATTCTAAAACTGAGTGTGGGCATGGGTGATATATTAAAAATACGCAGAACTGTACACACTAAAGGAATGCATTATGTAGTGAGGGAGTTTTACCTCAACACAGCTATTTTAAAAATCATATATGAACCCTCATAGATAAGGTCTTGTGGTTTTTGACAAACCCGCCAAACCATTCAGTGACAAAAGGACACATCCTCAACAAGGTTTCCAACAAGGTTTGGAAAATTGGGTATCTATACAAAAGAATGAACTTGGATCATTATCTTATGCCATATATAAAAAATTAATTAATTAAATGGATAAAAATTCTAAGCAACTAAAACTATAAAGCTCTAAGAAGAAAAAAAAAGCTTCATGATACTGAATTTGTCAATGATTTCTTAGTTATGACACCAAAAACACAAGCAACGAACATGAAAATAGATAAATCAGAGTACATCAAAACAGACTCTCAGCTGAGTGAAAAACAATATGCAGAGGAGAGGAAAGTATGTGCAAAGCGTATATATGGTAATGCATTATATTCAGAATATATAAAGAACTCCTACACAGGATACAAAAATCAACATTTAAAAATTAGTACACATGGCTGAATAGAGGAGGATTCATGTTGGAGCTACTCAGAAAAATCAACTAAAATCACACAATTGGAAGAAAGGCAGGGACATACATCCCAATGCCAAAATCAATATGAAATAAGAGACTCATGGGTCAAATAAAACCCAGACAAAAGACTTAATAAAATGGCAATCCAGGCCACAGCACTCTGGTGGGTCTCCTGCTTGCAGATGGAACAGGCCCACAGTACTGAGAAGTTTTTAAAAAAACAGACTGAAATAATGCAACTAACTCAGGCCACATAGGATAGCTTTGGGATTTAAAGGCCCCCTGCCTCTTTTGCCTTCTTACAAACAGGATGCTGCAGTCTGGCAGCAAATTCTGATGGTATGAACAGGAGCAAGTGATCAGGGAACTGCTTCCTCCTCAGTGAGTTCCCAGTATTTTGTTTTTTCTTTTGCCTTGTCCTGTGCCAGAGGAGATAACTGAAACCTCTAGGGTTTCAAGGTTAGGGACTGCCACACCGGCAGCAGCAGTGGCAGCAGTAGTGGCAGCAGCCCTTTGACCGGTGGCTTGAGACAGAGGGGCAGATGCCTGGGATTTAATCAGCTTTGAGTTGCAGCACAGCAATGAGTGAGAAGTTGGCACCGCACCCCCACGCCCATGGGAGAGAGACTGAAGTGGGACTGACCGGCATTGGGCTGTCTCCAAGGCAGCAGCAGGAGCAGAGTCAGCCCACACTACCCCACCCCACCCCACTCTGCAACCAGTGGCACAAGAGGACAGATGTGCCAGGGGAAGTGGAACAGAGGATGCTGTGCAAGGACCAGGAAGTGCCAACTGCACATGGGACTCTGAGCAGCCTCCGGCTGTCTCTGTCTGAGGGCATCACAGCAGCCAGGGAAGAGACACAGAGACAAACAGGGAAAGGAGTGGGCAGGCTACTGAGGTGCATACAGAGAGTTACTGGCTGAGACTTTGGCCCTAGCCACCCACCTCCAGGCCAAGATCAGCCCTGCATTCAGCACAAATCCTACTGCAGGCTCAGTGGGATTACCCAGAAGCTTTGGGCTCTAAGGTAGACAACACCACAGAACAGTGGATACCAGAGGAATTCTATTATTTTTTTCTTTGTTTTTATCATTTTCCTTCTCTGTCTGGTTGTTTATTTTTTCTTCTCTTTTTTTTATTACTTGTTTTCCTCACCTCTGTTCTCTCTTCCTTCAAGTTCTTTATTTGTTTAATATTTTCAAGTAAGTAAACACTGTCTCTAGTCTTTCTGGTTTGCTTTAATATTCTTTTGCTTTCCCTTTCATTCTTTCTCTCCTGTCCTCTTCTCCAGTATCCCAGAGCTTGGGTAATTATTGTTTGTCTTCCAGTCTTCTACTCTATTTCTCTTCTTTTGTTGCTCTGCTTTATCCCTCTTCCTCTTGAATTTTACCCCCACAGGGTAAAATCACCCAACTAAAGGGAAATTCATTGCACACAAGTTCCTGGGTTAGGATGGATTTTGTTATATAACTGTAGATCTTGCTCTTGTGATTAAAGGAACCAAATTAACAGTCTGTCAGTGTCTAAGCTGTGTTTGATGCTGTTATTGCTAATGGTACTACTTTAGGGTGTCATACCTCCTGTAATCAGTTACTCCCCCTTTCATGACAGCACTATGATTGTTTGAGGTTATAACCACCGACAAGATCCAACAAAATTCTGCTGCAAGAAAGACATTTAACTTAGAAAGAAATTCATAGATTGAAATTCAAAGGATGAAAAACAATACTTCATGTGATAGAGTCCAGGAAAAAGTAGGGGTAGCTATTCTGATTGCAGACAAAGTGAACTTTAAGCTAAGACAGGTCAAAAGAGAAAAAGAAGGTCAGTACATGCTTTGTAAGGAAAACCTAAGGGGGAAGAGATAACAAACATAAATATATATATATATATATATGCAACAAATACCAGCATATCCAAAAATATAAAACAAATATCAATGGACATAAAAAATAAAATTAGCACAAATACAAATATGTTGGAGACTTTAATACCCCACCGTCACAAAACTAGACAAACTAGACCAAAAAAAATCAACAAGAAATATCACAACTAAACCAAACCTATAAACCAGTGCATTTAGTAGATGTCTATAGTGTTCTACTCAACATCAGACTACACATTCTTCTCAACTGCACATGGGATGTTCTCCAAAATAGACCACATATTGTCTCACAGAACATGCTTGAGTAAATGCAAAGGAACTGAAATTATCCCATGCATATTATCAGACCATAGTGCAATGAAATTGGAAATCAATGGCAAAAGAAACTTCATAAACACATGGAAATTAAATAACACCCCCCTGAATAACCAAACAGTCACTGTTGAAATTAAAGAAGAAATGAAACAGTAATTACAATTAAATGATAATGCAAAAACAACATACCAGAACTTATGGGACACAATGAAAGCAGTCATAAGATGGAAATTTATACATCATATCAGCAAAACAGAACAAACTCAAAAATGAGCAATCTATTGTTGAACTTCCAACTTCTGGAAAAAGAAGAACAAGTCAAGCCCAAAACTCATACAAGAAAGGAAATTATAAAGATCAAAATAGAAATTAATATAACAAGACTAAGAAAGCAATACCAAAAAATCAGTGAATCAAAGAGTTGGTTCTTTGAAAGACTAAATAAAATTTAAAAATCCTTAGTCAATCTTATAAAAAAGGAAAGACTCAAAGAAATGCAATTAAGAATGAAAAGGTAAAATAGCATCAGATCCTGCAGAAATCCAGAAAATCATCAGTACTTACTTTGAGAACTTTTACTCTATTAAGATGAAAGACACAAAGGAAAAGGAGTGATTCCAAGATAATATGAATTACAAAACTGAATCAAGAAGACATAAACATTCTAAATAATGCAACATCAGTCAATGAAATTGAAGGTGTAATTAAAAACTTTTATCAACAAAGAAAAGCCCAGGTCCAGACGTATTCATCACCCAATTCTACAAGAAATTTAAAAGAATATCCACTGCCATTACTCCACTAACTCTTTAATTAAATTGAAAGGGAAGCAATACTGCTAGTCATTTCTGGAAGCAAGCATTACCCTGAAACTTAAACCAAAGAATGCCCCAACCAAAAAGAACTACAAGCCAATCTCTCTAAAGAACATAGATGCAAAAATCCTCAATAAGATGCTAGCAAATAGAATGTAGCAAATTATCAAAAGGATTCTACACCATGACCAAGTGGGATTTATTCTAGGAATGCAGGGATGGTTCAACATATGCAAATCAATAAATGTTACACACCATATCAACAGAGTTGAAGACAAAAATCACATGATCATCTCAATAGAAACAGAAAAAACATTTGACAAAGTTCAAATACTAATCATGATTTAAAAAAACTCTACAGAAAATTGGAATAGATGGTCTTGTCTCAATCTGATAAAAGTCATCTATGACAAACCAACACCCAAAATTATGCTAAACAGTCAAAAACTGAAAGCTTTCACTCTAAAATCAGGAACACATGGAAACTAAGACATCCACTATCACCACTACTATTCAAAATAGTTTTGGAAGTATTGGCCAGAACAATTAGAAGAGAAAGAAATAAAAAGAATAAAGATAGGAAACGAAGTTAAATTATCATTGTTTGCAGATGACATAATAATCTATACAGAAAAACCCCCAAAACTCCATAAAAAGACCTCTAGATTTAACAAACAAATTTGGACACATACCTAGAGACAAAATCAACACTCAAAAATTAGTAGCATTCCTATACACAAATAAGAAACTCACTGAGAGAAAAAATGCCTTCATAATAGCTTTGAAAGAAATACTTAGGAATCAATCTAACAAAGAAAGTCACTGAAAATTTGGTACTATGTAAAAGGAGATTGAAGAGAATATAGAAAATGTAAAGATACCTGATGTTCATGGATAGGAAGAACCAACATAGTGAAAATGACCATACTGCCAAAATTGTTACACAGGTTTAATATAATTCCAATAAAAATACCATTAGCATACCTTACAGAAATAGAGAAAACAATCCTAAAATTTGTTTGAAACTCAAAGACAATTAGAATAGCAAAACCAATTCCAGGAAACAAAGCCAAGTCAAGAGGCATTACAATCCCTGACTCTAAATCATAGTACAAAACTACTATGATGAAAACAGCATGCTTCTGGCAATAAATAGACCTAAGGATCATTGGACAGATTAGAAGATAGAGAAACAACTCCAAATAACTCAATCACCTTATCTTTGACAAATAAATCAAGCACCCTCACAGGAAGAAAGATAGCCTCTTTAATAAATAGTGCTGGAAAAACTGGCTTTCTACATACTGAAAACAAAAAATTATAATCATGTCTTTCACCACACACTAAACTAATAGATCAAAGATTTAAATATTAGAATAGAAATCTACTGGTATAGAGAATAAGTAGAACTCTTGGAGATATAGGTACAGTCAAAGATTTTTTGAACAAATTCCATTCACAAATGAAATATCACAAAGAATCAACAACTAGAATCTCAGCTTATTAAAATATTTTTGCACATAAAAATAAATCATCAACACAGTGAAGAGACAATACACAGAGTGGGGAGACATAGTTTTCCAGCCATTGCTCAGACAATGAACTAATTAATATCTAGGATATATAAAGAACTGGAAAAAAATCAGACTCCCCAAATTTAAGACTCAGTCTAAAAATGGGCATTTAAAATGAGTAGAAACTTCTCACACGAAGTACAAATGGCAAATAAATATAAGAAAAAATGTTCAACAGCACTGGCCACTTGAATTATGCAAGTTGAAACAACACAGTTTCCATCTCACTCCAGAAAGAATGGCTGTTATCAAGAAATCAATCAATAACAAATGCTGGAGGGACTGTGGGGGAAAAGGAACATTTCTTCACTGTTGGTGGGAGTGTAGACTGGTGCAACCACTGAGGAAATCAGTGGGGAGGTTCCTCAAAAACCTAGAATTAGATGTCCCATTTGATTCATCTCTTCCACTTTTTGGTGTCTTTCCAAAAAAACTTAAAGCATCATACCCCAGCAATGTATGCACATCCATGCTCATAGCAGCACAGTTTGTAATAGATAAATCATGGAAACAGCCCATGATTGTGGGTTTGAATGTGTACAGAAGATGTGATTATTTTTATACAATGGCATACCACTCCACCATAAAGTAGGATAAATTTGAGACATTTATAGGTAAATGGATGGACCTTGAGACCATACTCTCAAGTGAAATAAATCAAACATATGTGTGAATATCACCATGTTTCTCTCTAGTGTGAGAAACTGAAAGTGTAAATAAGGACCAAAATATAGAATAGATATTGTGAAGTAGGAATAAATACTCAATTGGGAAGGGGAACAATAAAGGGGAAAGGAGAAATGAAGGAATGGAAAAGAAGAAAAACAAGAAAAGAAGTAAAAAACAGAAATGAAACTTTTGTAAATGAGGGGAGGAGGGATTGAAGTGAGGATGAGGGAATGAGGGAAAAAAAGGAATTGAGATAGGTCATATACAGGTAAATGTGTCTATGATAAAAATGATCATTATGTAGATTTAAAATGTATCTATGAACTTGATTAAAAAATAAAATAAAAATCAGTCGCTTTTCTGAATAAGAAAATGAACCAACTGAGAAAAAAATCAGGAAAAATTTCATTCACAATGGCTTCAAAAAATAAACAAATAAAACAGCTAGGGTCAACCCAATCATAGTAGTTACAGAGCTCTACAGTGAAAATTACAGAACATTGAAGAAAGAAGGTGAAGAAGATACTAGAAGATGGAAAGACTTCCACTCATGTTTGTGGATTTGTGGAATTAATATTGTCAAAATGGCCATATTATCAAAAACAATCTACAGTTTCAGTGCAATCTCAACAAAATTCCAATGACATTCTTCATAGTACTAGAATAAATACTCCTAAAATTTATATAAAAACACAAAAGACACAAAACAGCTAAAGCAATTCTAAGCAAAAACAGTAAGTCTGGAGGCATTTCAATACCAATTTCAAATCATACTACAAAACCATAATAACAAAAAAACATAGTACAGGCACAAAAACAGAAACATAAACCAATGGAACACAATACAGGACACAGAAAAAGATCCACATAAATACATTCATTTGATTCTTGACAAAGGAAATAAAAATATATGTTGGAGTATCCTGGTATGGTGATGCATACCTATAGTATTGCCATGAGTTTAAGGCTATATATATATATATATATATATATATATATAAAAAACAAAAAAATAAAGCCAGGCATGTTGGTGAATACCTGTAATCCCATCACTCTGGAAGGCTGAGGCAGGATGATTGAAAGTTTGAGCCATCTAGGAAAATTTAGAAATTTAGTGAGACCTTCTCTCAAAATAAAGATAAAAATGACTGTGGATGTAGCTCAGAGTGAAGATCTTAGGTTCAATCTTCAGTACCACAAAACAAACAAAAACAATAAATGCTATCAAGAATATGGGGAAAAAAGAATCCTTCTACACCACTGGTAGGAATGTAAATTAGTACAGCTCCTATGAAAATCAGTATAAAGTTTCTCTTAAAAACTAAAAATAGAGATACCATTTGATCCAGCTATATCACTCTTTGGTATGTACTTTAAGGAGTTGAAGTCAGCATATCTTAGAGATACCTGCATACCTATGTTATTGTGACAAAATTCACAATAGTCAATATATGGGACCAGACTAGCTGCCCATGAACAGATGAGCATATAAAGAAAATGTACTGTGCATATAAAATGGAGTATTATTCAGATATAAAGACAAATGAAATGGTGTCATTTTTAGGAAAATAGATGGAACTGGAGACCATCATAGTAATTAAAGAAAGACAGAAAGACAAGTATTGCATATTCTTCTTAACATGTGAAATCTAAAAAACATGAAATGAAAGTTTAAGGGAGAATATTTTTAGAAAAGAAGAAGGAAATAGGGGGAGAAGAGAATGTAAGGGAGGGTAATGTGAGAGTGGATATGACCAAAATATATTATAAGCACTGAAACCCAATATTTTGTCGAATTAATAGCACTAATAAATGGAGCAGTTGAAACAATGAAAAATAAGTAGACGATAAAAAGCGAGACAATGAGAATAGAGATTATTTAGACTATTGAAAGAAAGCAAATAAAATCTATTCAGAAGCAAAAATTTAAATATATATATATATATATATATCCAAAAAATTCCTGCAACTCAACAACAACAAAAAACAAATAATCAGATTAAAAAATAAGCAAAGGTCTTAAGTAGATATTTCTCCAAAGAAATACAAATGGCTGATAATCCTATGAGAAGATGTTTAGTATCAATAGGCATTGGAATATTTCAAATGAAAGAAACAATGAGATATCACCTAATAACCATTAGGGTGGCTATTATTTGGATGGGGTGTGGGAAGAAGAACAAGAAGAAGAAAGAAAATAGAAAAGGACAAGTATTGTCCATATGTGGAGACAGAGAAACATATGGACATTACTGGTGGGAATGTAGAATGGTGCAGCTATTATGAAAAACAGCATGGTGATTCTTCAAATAAATTAAAAGCAAAATTATAATATTACTTTGTTTAGAGTTCTCTAGAAGACAGAATTAATAGGAAAAAGACATAAATATATAATTATACAATGGATTGTATTATTTTTTAACTGTTTTTAAAAATTTTATTTAAAGAGGGGAAAAATAAAGCAAAACAGAAAAAAAGGGTGGAAACAATACAGAATTTCAAAAAAAATGAACAGTAAGAAATCACTAGTTGATAAACTACATATTGTTTTCCTGGATGTAGTTGTTCAAGTTACAAAATCAAAGCATACAAAATGGACATTAAAACAGTGAGGCTGCAAAGAGCTCCATTCTCTGATCCAACAAAAACTTAGCAACATAATTATCATTCCTACACCCTTAAATATACATGCAGTTATAGCCTTTAAAGCACCTGCTTTTCCTCTTGCCTTTTAAGTCCATTATCTGTTTAGTTATATCATGTTTCAAGTTGCTCAGTACCTGGCTGATCTGTTTTGTTGTTGTTATTTACTTTTTTAAAAATTTTTCTTATTTATTATTATTTTTTATTTCATTTATGTATTTTATTTTGAAGGTAGTAAAATACAGCAGAACAAGACAAGACATAGCCAACTGAGGCAGTGCAGTGAAACTGGCACAGAACCTCACAGCAGGCCACCTGGACAACAGCAATAGGCACAATAGTACATCTGGTTTTCTTCATAATAATTGTTCCTTCAATCAGGCAGAGCAATATCAAAGGAAATATCAAAATTACAAGAACAGAATATTGAATAGAGCAACACCATTCATCAAAACAGAGCAAAACAGAGATAAAAATGTTTGTCCTCTAAGAGATGGCAGAAGAAAATCCCCCTTATCTGCTATATCGCATATAGTCAAATTCGCAAGACATACTCAGATCTCTGGCTCTCACTTGCTACCAGGGGGTGGGCTGGATGGATGTTTGATTCTTAGCCTGTGCCCTGGTAGGCTCACAGCTGCCCACCAGAGGGGTGAACTGGCTGCCCATTTTCCCAGCACCCCAAGGTCCAACATGGCGTGTCACGGATCTCAGGAAACGCTGATATGGTTCTAGCCTTTGGGCAACCACGGCTTGCCAGTTCACAGTCACTTTCCAGAGCGGCCTGCTGGCAGCTGCCTGTTTTCCCAGTGCCCCAAGGTCCAACATGGCACATCACTGATCTCAGGAAATGCTGATATGGTTCTCTCGCTGGGGCGGCCATGGCTTGCCATGCCACAGCCACTTACCAGAGCGGCATGCTGGTGGCTGCCTTAATGTTTCAATATATTGTCAGTGAGTTGATGAATAGCATTTGTTAATAGTTTCATTCTTGTTGGAGTTTTAATTTTCATATACACTCAAAATAATTTCTGAAATGCAAGGAAGAACTTGATGGAGGAGGTCATTGAATTAGTTCCTAGTTCCTTGTTTTTAAAAGCTCTTTGCTTTCAGGATTACAAGCTGAAATTCTATCTTCATGGTCTGAAAGTCTATCTTCAGTGGCTTTCAAGCAGTTTTGCTTTCATCTGACTTTTCAATTTCCTGGGTATCTCTTTGAATCGTTTTCATGCATCATAAGCCCTTCCTATATTGCTCATTCAAGGATTCCATGATTTTCCTATGCTTCTCTTTTTATCTATTTCTTCTTTAGATATGCTCTGGAATTATTTCATTATGTTTGTGATTTATTTTTTTACCTGACATATTATTTCTGATCTCATTACATTTAGTCTCATGAAGCTGTTCCTTTACTTCACTTGCTACCCTCTTAGAGATTTCATGTATGTGACTTCCATTTTCTTCCATAACTATATCTCCCAGAGTTGTTCTGTGTGGGTAGAGATCTGAGATTGCTTTTTGTTCCTTTATATTTACATTTTCCTAGGTTCATCCCAAAAGGCTAGTTGTGGGATCCAGGCATTTCCTACACTGAATGCTGTTCCACAGTGTAGGTGAATGGGACAGGCACTGGGTTTCTCTGAACTTAAGTTCCAAGAGAAGTATCGAGGTGAGGGGCAGGCTTTTCCAGACCCATACAGCTACACTGAGGCTTCCCCAATGGCCAGGGGTGTGTGGGAGCAAGGTTGCTGCTTCTCTCAGCCTTTGTGTCTACAATAGTACTCCCCTGATGGTGGCAGGCACACAAGAGTGTGTATCTCTGATTCTTCTGGTGGGCTGCACAAAGGAAGCAAGATTCTCCAATGGCAACTTGCAGGCACTGGGCATATATGGTTGCATCTCCATGCCTTTGCTGGTTTTGTGCAGAAATCAAACCTTCCAATGGTGGTGGCTGGTGTTCAGGGTGGGTCTGGTTGTATATCCCTGCCTGTGAAGGCTGACTGCAGGAAGCAAGCTTTCGGATGATGCCAGCATTGCACAGGGATGGATCTGGCTATGTGAACTTGCCCATGCTGACTGTCCCCAGGAAGTGAGTCTTCTGACGGTTGCAGCAGGTTCAGAGAGGTGTATCTGGCTTTATCTCCATGTGCGCTGGCAGCCCAAAGGAAGACCATTTGATGTTCTTCATCTGACACATCTTGAACTGCTTGCTACAGTTCAACATTTTCTTCCTCCCCAAGGGTAGAAACGTTTCTCTGTTTTCCTACCCCAGAAAGCTCCCAGGACCTCAGGTTGTATTGGAATCCCCGGCCTCCTCAGCTCGACCACGTTGCCACGCCCCCTCACCACTGCTCCTGCTCACTTGGAATGCATGGAAGGGTTCCGGATTGTATTATTGTATTATACAGATTATAGGATCATAGGCAGGAAAGTCCACAATGGACATCTGCATGCTAGAAAGCCTGAGATTCCATCCAAGAAGCTGAAAACCACAGAACAAGGGGGACCAAGGATCCAGCCCCAGTCTGAGACTGAAGGCCAAGAAACTCCCTGGAGAGGCACTGGTCTGTGCATGCCGAAAGGCTGAAGAAGCTGCATGCAGTCTGATGTCTACAGGCAATGACAATAGCAAAAGATGCACTGCTCAGGCAGAGTGGAGCTTTGCAAATGCAGGTAACCTTCCTATTTGTCTTGGTTACATTTCTCTCGCTGCTGGGACAAAATACCCAAAATGAAGGAAGGAAAGGTTTATCTAGCAGTTAATGGAGGTTTCAGTCCATAATCAACTGGCTCCAAGGCAGGGTGGCATGGCAGAGGGGCAACACTTCAAGGCAGCAGCCAGCAAAAGCAGCAGGAGCAAAAAGTGAGGGAGAACAAACGTCTTCTCTTCCCTTATATGGTGCACAGGCCACCTCCCCTCTTCCAGTGTGGGTGCAGCGCTCACAAAATCTCCTTTCCCTTCTCTGGCACAGGATGAGAACAATTAGGAAGTGAAAACCTGGCTCCCTGCTGAGTCTCTTAGACTTCTAAGCTTCTCAAGTTGACACAGTGTATCAACCTTAACACTTTTTTAAATTTTTTTTTATTTTAAAGAGAATAAAACAAAAGAGGACAGATCTAAGCAGATTAGAACAGAACAATGTAAGCAACACAGCACTTCATAACACGACAATTGGATATTAACAGTAGCTATCATAATGTCTCTTTCTTTGAAATAGTTGAGCTTAGTTTTACATACAATAATGCCAAACATAACAAAGTAGAATAAAACAACTCAAGAGAATGGAAGCATTGCAAGGCATTCTGAACCAAATAACCGAAGATGAACAATGGCTGCTATATTATCTCATTTTTCATAAAAATTTTGTTTTTACTATCATACATATTAAAATCCAATAACACACAATGTGATAGAACCAATGGTAATAGAAAAACAGAAACATGGTAGGACTTCAGAGCAAGATGATATTAAATCAACAATGGCTGCCATATTGTCTTGTCTTCAAAGTAACTATTCATATGATCACATATATTAAGATCAAACAAAACAGAATAAAACCATTCCAACCAATGAATGAAAACATAAGACGTCAAAGCAGTATAATGGCGAACCATGATTTCCATAAAATCTTCTGTATTCTTACCATTTCTTACACTAGGGAGACTATACGGTATTTATACATGTGAGTCTGATTTATTTCACTTATGAGTATAGATTCAAGATGCATCCATTTATTTATAAATATCTCGATGTGGTCATTCTTTCTAGCTGAGTAGTACTCCATTGTTTAAAAGTACCACAATTTTTTTATCCATTTCTTGGTTGATGGGCACTTAGGTTGTTTCCAAGATCTGGCTATTACAAATTGTGCTGCTATAAACATGGGTGCACATATATCACTGTGGTAAGATGCTTTCAGATCTGGGAATATGCCTAAGAGTGGAATAGCTGGGTCAAATGGGACCTCCATCCCCAGCTTTTTGAGGAATCTCCAGATTGACCTCCACAGTGGTTGCACCAGTCTACACTCCCACCAACAGTGCAGAAGAGTTCCTTTTTCCCCACAGCCTCTCCAGCATTTGTTGTTGGTAGTTTTGTTGATCCTGGAGTGAGATGGTATCTCATTCTTTCTGGAGTGAGATGGTATCTCAGTGTGGTTTTAATTTGCATTTCTCTAATGACCAATGATGATGAAGATTTTTTCATGTATTTATTTGCCATTCATATTTCTTCATCTCAGAACTGTGTATTCATCTTGGATGCCCATTTTTGGATTGGGTCTTTGAATTTTGGGGTCTGATTTTTTTTAATTCTTTATAAGTTCTAGACAGAAGTCCTTTGTCTGAGGGACAGTTCACTAAGATTTTTTTCCCAGTTTGTAGGTTTTCTTTTCACTCTGCTGGAGATTTCTTTGGACATGCAGAAACTCTTTAATAAGATGTGATCCCAGTTATTGATTCTGGGAAGTATTTCCCATGCAGTTTGGCTCTTGTTCATAAATTCTCTAACTACCCCTACATCTTCAAGATTTTTACCTACTTTGTCTTGCAACAGATTTAGTGTTTCTGTTTTAATATTTAGATCTTTGATCCATTTGGATTTTAGTTTAGTACATGGTGATAGGCACGGGTCTAATTTTAGTTTTTGGCATATGGATAGCCAGTTTTTCCAGCACCATTTATTAAAGAGACTGTCGTCCTTCCAGTGAACATGCTTGGCCCCTTTATCAAAGATAAGGTTGTTGAGTGTGTTTGTAGATGTATCTTCTAAATATTCCATTGATCTTCAGGTCTGTTTTTATTCTAATACTATGTTGATTTTATTACAGTAGCTTTGTATCATAACTTCAAGTCAGGGATTGTGATGCTTCCTGCCTTGGCTTTGCTGCTTAGAATTGCTTTTGCTATTCTAGGTCTCTTCTGGTTCCAGATGAATTTTAGGAGTGATTTCTCTAGATCTATGAGGTATGCTAGTGGTATTTTCATTGGGATTGCATTGAATGTGTATAACAATTTTGGGAGAATAGCCATTTTTGCAATATTTATTCTTCCTATCCATGAACAAGGGATGTCTTTCCATTTTCTGAGGTTCTCTTCGATTTCTTGTTTCAGGGTATTATAATTTTCCCTGTACAACTCTTTTACATCTTTTTTTAGATTAATTCCTAAGTATTTCATTTTTTTGGATGTTAGTGTGAAGGGTGTGGCTTCTCTTATTTCTCTCTCGGTGATTTTGTTGTTAGTGTATAAGAATTGCTATTGATTTTTTTTTTTTTTTAGTGAGATGTGTTTCTTTTTTATTTTATTTTTTTCACTTAAAGAGAAACAAAAGCATGTAAGGGTTAGAGATAATACAGAATTCCAAAAAAAAAAGATAAACAATAAGAAATCACTAGTTAATAAATTACATATTGTCCTCGTAGAAATAGTTGTTCAAGTTACAAAATTAAAGCATACAAAGTAGATAGTCAAATAGTGAGAGTGTAAACAGTTACGCATGCATGAATCTCTACATATATTTCTATCCTTTTTGTATTAGAGGGAAAAACAAAATGTAGCAAGACAAAACAAAACAAATTCCTATAAAAACATGAAACCAAAAAGTCGTATAAAACCACAGTACAAGGTGATCTACAATGATTACTGTGTTGTTTCTTATTATCTTCAATAGAATGTCTATATCATCAGGCATAATTGAATAGAGCAGTATGATTGAGTAAAGCAGTAAATAACAATATTAGTAGAAATAAAACATTGTAGATGGTATAAAACTTCAAAGGCAGGTAATAATCAAACCATAGTGGATCTTCTAGTGGATCTTGTCATCTTAAGTGCAGGTGCCTATACTCTCAGACTTGATATTATCAATCATAACAGCTTTGAATAAAATCTATCAAGACAAAAACAGCGATCTAACAAACCAGATTTGATTACAATCAGTCATGGTAAAACAGTGTAGGTTTTACAGAGCTTTAGATTAACTTAATAGGAAATTAAGGATGATTACTGTACTATATCCTGTTATTTTTGGGATTGCTGTCTGTGCCCTCAAATCTAGTACAGGTAGAATGACTGCAACAGAATATAATGCATCTAAGCAGAGTAGTGTGAGTAATGTGGGTTTAAATCCTGGTGCACTATTTACAATATAGTGTATCAAGGCCATCTATCTTACTGATTCTAGTTATCCTTCTCTGTCTCATTTCTGCTATGCTATTTTTCTGCCTTTGTTTGTCTAGTTTTCTCCTTCATTCTACTGCTTGCCCCACTCATTGAGGCCTTTCTGCCACTGTTCCTAAAATCCTGGTATTTTTTCTCTCTCTCTCTAGAATGTCCTTCAGTATTCTCTGTAGAGTTGGATTGGTGGTCACAAACTCACCCAGTTCCTCTTTGTCATGGAAGCATCTTGTTTCTCCATCAACTTCTAGTGACAGTTTTGCAGGGTCCATCAATCTGGGCTGGAGGTTATTTTCTTTCAGGGCTTGGAATACTTTGCTCCAAGCTCTTCTTGATCTGATGGTCTGTGTTGAGAAGTCAGCCATGATTCTGATGAGTTTACCTTTATAGGTAATCTGTTTCTTTTCTCTGATTGCTTTTAATATTCTGTTTTTATATTGAATTTCTGGTATCTTGATTATTATATGTCTGGGTTTAGATCTGTTTTGGTTGTAGGTGGCTGGGGTTCTGCATGCCTCATATAACCCAGTGTCATTTTCTTTTCCCATGCTTGGGAAGTTTTCCTTGATTATTTCCATGAATAGCCTTTGTAATTTGCCTGTATATATTCCTGCTTCTTCGTTCATGTTTCTTACTCTTAAATTGTAGATTCTCTTGTCATCTTCTAGCCTTTGTATTGTTACTGCCTGTTTCCTTGTTATTTTTAAGAGATCTTTCCTTTCATGATCTTTCCTTTCATTCTGTATTGCATGAATTTGAGTCTTTTCTTTCCTTTTTAAAATTAGGTTGGCTGGGGGCTTGGCAAATTTATTTATTCTTTCAAAGAACCAACTCTGATTCATTGATTCTTTGAATTGTTTTCTTAGTCTCTATTGCATTAATTTCTGCTCTGATCTTTATAATGTCCTCTCTTCTTTTGGCTTTGGGCTTGGCTTGCTCTTCTTTTTCTAGCTGTTTGAGGTGTAATATCAGGTTGCTTATTTGTGTTCATTCTGTTTTCCTAATGTGGGAACTCAGTGCAATAAATTTTCCTCTGAGGACTGCTTTCATTGCATCCCACAGGTTCTGGTAAGTTGTATTTGTATTTCTGTTTGCTTGGAGATATTGTTTAAATTCTTCTTTAATTTCCTCTGTGACCCACTGATTGCTCAAGAGTACATTATTTAATTTCCATGTGTTTGTGGGGTTTTTGCAGTTACTTTTATCATTAATTTCCAGTTTCATGATGCTATGATCCAATAACATGCATGGGATAATTTCAATTCTTTCTTTACTCAAATATGTTCTGTGGGTTAGTATATGGTCTATTTTAGAGAATATCCCATGTACTGCTGAGAAAAATGTATATTCTGATGTTGTTGGATGGAACACTCAGTATACGTCTATCAAATCCATTTGTTCACAGTTCACAGGTGTGGTTCAGTTCTGTTATTTCTTTGCTGATTTTCTGTCTAGTTGATCTATCCCTTTGTGTCAATGCTGTGTTAAGGTCTCCTGTTATAATTGTGCTATTGCCTATTTGATTTTTCATTTCTGTTAATACTTTCTTTGTGTAGTTGGGTGCTCTGGAGTTTGGTGCATATATATTTAAGATTATTATCTCTTCCTCTTGCAGTTTTCCCCTAACTAGTATGTAGTGACCTTCTTTATCTCTTCAGACTATTCTTGGTTTGAAGTTCACATGGTCTACAAACAGAATAGCTACCCCCACTTTGTTTTTTTTAGTTCCTGTTGCATGGAGTATTGTTTTCCATCCTTAGACTTCCAGTCTATGAGTTTTCTTTTGGGTTAGATGGGTTTCTTGTAGACAGCATATGGTTGGATGTTGTTTCTTGATCCATTCTGCCAGTCTGTTTCTTTTAATTGGTGAATTGAGGCCATTTACATTAATGGTTATAACTGTCATATATTGGTTTATTGTTGACATGTTATCTTTCTGATGTTGTATCTTAGCTTTCCATTCTGTTTAATTGTCTGTC
>PVLA01011953.1:0-48473 GCA_004027455.1 Hydrochoerus hydrochaeris | reverse complement strand
ACACACACACATACACACACAGACACACACATACACACACACAAGAAAGAAACAAAAAGAAAAAAGAAAAAAATTACACTTGTATGAAAAGCTAGGTTGTTCACCTATCCAGTAACTTGAATTTGAGTGTTACATTTATTTTCTTTGTGTTTAAAAATAATGACTTGGATTACTCATCTTTATAGTTTCCTGCAGCTCAAAATAAACAGGATGTGAGTTGTATACATAATTTTAAGGCAGTATTTACCAAAATTTAGAGAAATTGTTATTCCCAAGTGAAATTCATACCATTTGAAAAATGCAATTGCTTGCTTAGATAACTTGGTGAAACAATGAATATTTTCCCTCCCACTAAAATAGTTGTGCAGTAGATAAATAAACATGCCAAGAACTCTGAGGAATCTTGCTATAAGAAAAATGATTTAATTTGTATTTACCCAGTAATTTATAAGAAGTATATTAGATTTTTAATGGAAATTTATTAATTCTTTGACATGAGTATTTCATGAAATGTATTTTCTAAAATTAGGATTAGATTCTTTTTTGGGTCAAGTGATATTTAAAATTTTTTTGAATAAAAATATATACTGTTTTCTGTGCAATATGCTTTAGAGGTTGTAAAGAAAAATCTAAGACATTTATTATCTTCTCCTTTCATTCATTTTGTACTATCCCTCTTAGTTTTTGTTATGGTTGATGCATCATTTCAACTGGAGAAGTCTAGAAGTTTAACCAAGTGACTCAACAATTCTACATTCTAGTGAGTAGAGGACCTGCCATTATTGCTGTAGGATGTTGTTCATTGTGTCAATTTGAAAAGTTTAGAAGCTTAACTAAGTGACTCAGCAGGGCTTCAGGGTCCTCACGTTGTGAATATCCCGAGCTTGTGCAGGAGAGGGCATGGAGATGATGTGAATGCTACACCCAACCAAGGTCATGTAGCCAGTACACAATATAAAGGAGGAAAAGAAGGTTGTTCTCCTCCTTTTAGCTCTTGCTGCTTTTGCTGTCTTCTGCTGCCTTGAACTGTTGCCTCTCTGCCACATCACCCTGCTTTGGAGTCAGCTTATTAACAGAATGAGACCTCCACAAACTGTGAGCTAAATAAACCTTTCACTCTTTAACTTTGAGTGTTGGATATTTTGTCCTAGCAATGAAAGAAAAGTAAATAAGTCATCATTTGTTTTAATTTTCACCAAATCACAGTATAATATGGTAATATATGAATAGATATGTGTGAAACTTCTTAAAATTATAATGTTTGCTTTATTTTGGCATGTGGAATAGGCATGAAAGGACAGAAATATATGGCATAATATAATAAGTGTATATCTGCCTATTATTTCTGCCTTATCTTGTCTGTCTTTCTCTGCAGTAGAAGATGAGGTCAGTGGAAGTTGGTTACCAAAACTGAACTCTGGTTTTTGGGTGCTTGAATCACAGAACAAAAACACAAATCTCTAACACCTTCCCATCAATAATCTTGTGGTAGGAAGTGTGGGGACAGGGAATGAAGGAAACTAAATGGTTTTTCTCCCACAAATTATGACTTCTCTTCCTCTGTCCTTGATCTTAGATTATCACAGGTTGTAGTTTGTGAAGAAAGAGAAAAGTAAAGAAGAAACAAAAGGAAAGAAAGACAATTGGAGGAACTTAAGATACAAGAAGAATGGAAAGTAAGAACTGACAAGCCGGAGAGGCTTGGGTGTGGATGACGGGGCTGGGAGCAGTGGTGATTTCATGCACAAAGTGAAGCCGCCTGATTACACTTCTCCCACTGCCTGAACTACGCTGCTGCTAGACTGTGACACGTTGGATGTTTGATCTTTTGATTTTGCTTGCTGCCTTTCTCTTTTTTAACCACAGACATAAATAACATATAGACTGCTCTGCTGAGACATTTTTAGTGCAAGGCAGTGAATATGAGGGGTGCACCTCCCCCCCCCCAAGCCTCTTTAAGACCTTGGGACTTCACTGTGAACAGAGGGATGGCTGGGTAGCAATAGTGAAGAGACCCTGAGAGTTTGCTTCCTTGAAATCTAAGATTACATTTTTCTACTTGATCTAGATTTTAAAGTTGCTTTACCATAGTAATTGAGCAGTGCAACATCTTGAAGGGAAAAATGTTTAAAAGAGCAAAGTACATTTACCACGGCTGCCATGCTCAAACATTGCTAGGTACCATTTCATTTTGTCTATGTTTGCTTTGGAAATTTGAGGGCTGCTTATGGGAAATGTGTAATGACTCAGAGAAATAGTTATATGACCAAGTTTGATTCATCTTTTTCCACCCTTCTCAAACTCAATTATGTATGAATGTGACCAAAGAAAAATGGACTTAGAATTGTTTCAATGTAAGATAATTTTACATAGGAAGTATCACTAGGGTTTGCTTATTATATCATTGAACATATTGTGTGTTATTTATTTTAGCTAATGTACACTTCTTTAACAATATAAGCATTAACAAAACAGTATAATAATTTATAAGCAAAATAAATACTATTGATATATTTATAATAGTTGAAAGTTAATATATTGACTACTTTATTGTTTATTATTTACACTGCTGACATTTTGTTTATTAAGTCAGCTATCATATTTTATAAAGAATTTAATACTAGTATTGTATCACAGGAGTTTGTTCTTTTAGTAGTGACATTTGGCCAATGGAAAATAAGATTTGGAGGGAAAGACCTGCAGGCAGTGCATGAAATACAATTCTGTGACCTCACAGGCTTTGATATTAGAAAGCCACAAATTTGGCTTACAATTTCTAATAATGGCAAATAAAAATCACCATTAGTTAAATGACTCCAAGTTTCCATGAGGAAAAAAGAAGATCACTCACTTAGGAGAGAGATACTTATTGTCAGTTCCTTGGATCACTTTCCCTATGGGTTTTCATAAGAATAGCATGTGGTGGGGTAAAGGTCCTTCAGAAGAGCCCTCTCCCCTAGACTCAGCGGTGACACCCACTGTGCACCCTTGGACAAAGCAACGCATGTTCTCAAAGAGCAGCTTTGCAGAAGTGCTTTGGAAGGGGCATCATTTTGTGTAATAGCGCAGATAGCGGTAAACAACGTTGTAACTGCAGCTCGGCATAATGTGCTGTTCAGAAGAGTGGCAAGTTTCTGGCAGGTGGAAGAGTCCCGTTCAGCAATGCAGGTCTTTTCCAGTCTCTCATAGAGCCCCCTAGGTTTTAGGAGTGAAGACATATTCCTCAGGCCATTTTGCATGTATTTTATTCAGTGAGTTGATCTTGTAATGAACTTTTTAATAAATAATGGGAACGAGTTAGTTACAAGTTAGACTCCCTGAAAGTATCCAAGAACACAGTTATTCTGTGCTCTTGGTTCAACGTGCTTGGGCTAGACTTACACTTTCTTATGTGTTTTAAAGAACTTGACAGAAATATAGTGCAGTGTTCTAGCTGGATGCCTAGCTGATGTAAAGAGGACAAACCGAAGAAGAGACTAAGTCCCCCTCAGGAGCTCACTTGGGGACTCTTCTTGCTTATGATTAATAGACCTTCACAGATGCAAAGTTCTATTCCAAAGTAAAGGACAGTGTCATAAAGATAATGACAAATTTAACTGAGAATTATCCTGTGTTTTATAAAACAGACAAAAAAGCGACAATAAAAACTATGTAAATGCTTGTAAACATTTTTCTTCAATATTTTCCACCTGCCAGGATCAGTTGGTTACAAAACACATGTCAAAAACCTGATAATCTGTGTACTTATATAGATATGCCATTCAGGTCATTCAGGTAAAGGTTGGTTAACACAGGCCAATAAAATTGGACAACTATATTTTTAAAAATAATCTATAACCTTTTATTGAGGTACTGAGTAATATTTCATAACTAATAGTCTGGGAATGCTCATCCTAGTCTAGAGCAGTACAGCCATCATGGCTATATAAGCAGATGTGCTCTCCTCTTTGGGTAGGTGTCAGGGAGAGATCAGGAAAGTTACTGTCTGCACCCCCAAGTATGAGCAAGTGGTCAGCATATGTATTAATATCAGAAAACATTAAAAAAGAAAGGATGGCCAACGTCTTATGTTTAACTCTGGAAATTATCATCACATTTTCAGTTACCACTTCTTGGACTGATTACCATGGTATTACACTGCAGTGGAAAAAATAAATAACTGAAGATCTTCATGAGGGTAATATAATCTATGAAATCTTTGTGTGAAGTCCTTAAATTACGGTCTATTTCATACCGTTATGTGTCTAAAGCTTCCTTGCCAAATTCCCTCTTACTTTGTACTTTGATGACATCAAGTTATTTTGAGTTTCCAGAAATCACCGTGTGTTTCTCACATACCCAATCCCCCATTAGCCATTAACTCTGTACTTTTTCCACTTTTCACCTGAAAAACCCACCACCTAGTCATATTTAGATATGTCTCGCTCTGGAAATATCTTTCTCAGCCCCTTTCTATATTTGGAGAAGTATTAAATTTGGGTTCTAACTCAAAAATTTAAGACTTTCTTAACATTCCATAAGAGTAAAATCAATAGATTTCTAGGAGCAAGAAAGTCTCTCATTCAGCACAAGAGACTCTCTTATTAAAATTATGCCCAGCTATATTGTTTCAGTTATAGCCACATCTAAATCAAATCGTATTTTTCTCAATGCAATATAAACCAATCTTAAATTAGGATCAACACCTCATCACTTTAAATCAAGATAATGTAAAGCTCTAAAGATGTACACGGGAGTACTTAGAATAAGGCAACTCAAAAAAAGAATGCTTATCTTGCCTCTTGGAACCCTGCTGTATTTCTTAGTGCCCTAATTTTTGCATTGTCAGGCATCCTGGTAATGTGCTGCAATTTATAGTATAATTCAGTCTCTTCATGTTTCAATTGTGTTCATTTTGAAGACTCATTTCCTTGAGTGTCCTCCAGCTGGAATTCAGAATGTTAAATGAAAGTTTTGCAAGGAAATCCAAGATGGACAGAAGAAATAAGTCATTTTTTATTAGAGGAGGGCTTCTAGGGAGATTAATGAAGTACAGTAGGATGGATATTAGTTCTTAATAATGGAATGGCACTTAGTCTATTGTGTGTCATCTATCACCCACTAGGTTTGATTGATGGTGTACACAGTGCCTAACGTGATGTGTATCGAGCACTTTCCTTTAAGGATTAAAACACTGACATCTTGTGAATAAGAAACACTTTTATACTTCAGTAAGAATGTTTCTAATATGATTCACAACAGGTAAGGTGTAGCTTTCATCATAATAAAAACTGTGTGCATGCTGCTTATTTTAAAGCCCTTAATTGAATTAAGAAGGAACATTCTATATTAAAGGTTCTATCACAGTACCTGTCACAAATATATGCTGTGTTTAAAAAAACAATTACTCAAGCCAAAAGAAACCAGTAGTAAACAAATATTTTAAAAACATGCCCATGATCATTCTTAGAGTAGAAATGATTTTGCCCACGGTGATGAAAATAGCAGTAAACTAACCTGATGAGTCCAGAGCAGAGGAGAGGGCGGGAAAAATGTATCATGATTAGTGTTCATTTAATTCAACACAAAGATAATAGGCTGCAATATAAAGCAGGTCCTGCTAGGCTTAAGTAAATTCTAGGATGACAGGTCTATTACAGGAAGGTGGCTCAGCAAACAATCTTAAAATCGAATGGCCAAGGAGAAGGGAGTCAGTCTCACAGCCTCAGAAGCACAAGGCAACAGTGCTGTAGTTGGTTAACCACCTCCCTCTTGCTTTCTCCTCCACTCCATCTGTCTGTCTGTCTGTCTCTGTGTCTGTCTGTCTCTGTGTCTCTCTGCCTCTCTGGCTCTCTGTCTCTCTCTCTGTATGTCTCTTGGTCTCTCTGTCTCTCTCTCTGTATGTCTCTCGGTCTATCTCTCTCTTGGTCTGTCTGTCTGTCTGTCTGTCTGTCTCTCTCTCTCTCTCTCTCTCTCTCTCTCTCATTACTGTGACAGAACCCAGGTGTACTCTACCACTGAACGACTGAACTAATTTTTCTTTTGAGACAGTGTCTTACCAAGCTGCCCCGTACAAGACTCAAACTCACACTCTTCCTGCCTCAGCCTTCTTCAGTGCTGAGATTACAGACATGCACACAGTCAGGCCCAGCTTGACTAATTCTGTTCAAATAACTAGAGAAAAACTATATTCTTTTTCTGGTTCACTTGATTTATAGTGAATGAGAAAACCTGAGTGTTGGAGCAGAGAGAAAAATCATTATTACAGTTAGGAAATAAACATTACAGTGCTAGTAATCAGGTGAATTTAAGCCCTGTGAAATGCAGATGTGTAAGCAAAATTAAAATAATTTGATACTTCTTCATCTGCTGATTTTACAGACGGAAAAATTACAGCAAGGATGGTCAAGTGTCACATTTAAAGTCACATAGATAGCTATATTTGAAAATGGAACCATACCTGTGGGTCTTCTTGCAGTTAATAGTGTCTTTTCCATGGCAATGAGGATCCATCTATAGATGTTAGTAGTTGCGAAAGAAACTAGAAGCAGTAAAACAATACCTCTTCACCAACTATCTTTTAGATGCCAGAAATTTAATAACGCACCCAAAAGGAAAAGTCAGTAATGTGACTAATATAAATCACTCTGTACTTTGACCAATTTCTGGAGGGACAAAGTTTCCAGGAAGTCACCACTGGGCTCTGTTTTGTGCTCATTTACTCTACCCGTGCTGACTGGGTTCGTTGCATGTGAAACACAGGAGATACAAGGCGGTATCATGAAGAAGTCCCTGCCATCCTGGAGCACAGATTGACGTGAGGTCCAGGCACACCTGGAGACTGGGTCATCTCTTCTCAACACGTTAGCATACTGAGATGCACCATGTACTACACTAGTGGAAAACCGCCTTGCAAATAGCAGTTTTGTGAAGTGTTTTGGCTACTGCTAACTCATCCAATTAACAATTGGCTAGAATTTCTAAGGAATCCCCAGAGGATTCTGCTTCGGGCTCTACGGTTGTGCTGCTATGGTTGGATACCGTGCTGCCGAGGCTCAGTGAAGTACCTGCACTGTCAGCTTCTTAAGGGACCCAGGATGAAAACTAGTTCCGGAGGCATCATCAGCTTCCATACTGGCCCGTCCACACCAGCCAAACACACCCCACACACACCGCCTCTTCTGTTCCTGGTAGAACATCTGTGCCAGCTGTTCCGGTTTGATCTCTGCTCTAAAAATGCTCATGCAGAAGCCAGTTTCAGGGCAGTGCTAACCAAAAAAGCCTTTAGAAGTAGCTAAGAGTAATGCTAAGAATTTGGTTTAACAACCCACCAAAGTGCCCTTGAGGACCGTGCTGTTGTGGAATGTCTCAACTTCTCTTTCGAGTGTCACTCTCAGCTCCGAGCATAGGTCTGCTGTGCATGTGGAGGAGACGCCTCACCAGCCTGCCATTCTCTCTCCATGCATTCAAGAAGGAAGGCAGCCCAGGCAGCAGAGGAAGCCGCTGCTCTGGATGGGTGCTTTCCAGTGCCCTTACACATGCACACAGGTCAGCTCTGTGCACAGGTGGGGTCAGCTGGCCAGTGCCCTTTGAGGGTTGCTCTGACCTGACCCGCAGGTGACCAAGTGTGCTGCTCCACAAAAGTGACCTCACAGTCAGCTTTCCTTCCACTTACCTAATATTACTAAGGATTATGAAATCAGGGGCTTCACAATGAAATATAAAATGAAGAGCTTGGATGAGGCACAGATACATTTAGAATATAAGCATAGGACCCTATACTTACTTCTCTATGGAGAGATACTGAGACCTAGAGTGTCCTGGCAGGCACTTGGGGTGCTGTGTACCTGAGAGCTGGGGGTATATATGACACTGAAGCACTTTGCTCACAGGGTCTCTTTTGGAATCCTCTGTCCAAGCTCCCACAGGCAAATGATTTTCAAATGTGCATGGCCTTCAGTAACTTTGATTCTAATGGTGGATAGTCAAGAACACCTTCTCTGAAGAAGTACCTCTGAGTAAATTCTGAATAGTAAAAACCCTAGGATAAGAAAATATAGTTAATATATATATAGAAAAAAATACACTGAAGGCCCAGATACAGGAATGAGTTTAGTATCTTCTCAAAATACAAATAAGTGGACAAAGAAAAACAGAGGACAAGATGAAGTCAGAGAAAGAGGTGCAAGCCTGTCAGGCCATAGGGACACTAAGTCGCAGAAAGGAATCTAGGTCTCCTTCTCAGTGGATATGAAACCATGAGGAAACATTAACCAGAGCAGAATCATCTGATCTATGTTAAAAAGGTGTTTTGTTTGTTTTTGCTGCTGTGTGAAGGATGTAGGGGGTGGCAGGCAACACAACAAGGATGTGACTGCTGAGGTCCTAAGGAGAGGCCCAGGGTGGCGGCAAGCACGGTAACAAGAGGCCATGCAGATGTGAGAGACAAGAGGGTGTCTGGGGTGAGAAACAGCAGCGTTAAAACTGGCTCATGGGTTTGGAGCCAAGCAACTAAATGAACAAATCGTTTTTACCGAGGTGGAAATGATGGTAGGCAGGGAGCGAACACACTTGGGCAGCCCAATGAGGGCACAGAGGCAGAACCTAATGCTACATTAGCATCTTTTTTATATCCAAAAGTTCTGTGGGAGAACCAAGGGAGGTTTTGAATTGTCAGAAATGCAAGAAATCGTGCTTATTTGGAAAACAGATTTATTCCATTGCAATTGACATAGTAGAGAATTATTTAAGTACAGTGGGAATTTTCATATTCTATGTTTTCTTATATACTTACACATGATTCTGTCCGTGAGCACAGAAACCTCACCCACACGTACCGGTTCATATAGGACACACAGACACACCCACACATGTGACTAGGCCTCTCTTCTGTACCCTAAGCCCCACGCCTGCTGGCGGAACATTCAACCTCACATCACATTGACAAAGGCCACACACTTTCAAAAGAATGGAGGGTCTTTTTCAAAATAAAATGCTGGGCTTCTTGTAGTCATCGTAAATTCTCAACCAGTATAGCCTGTGTAAACCGTGCTGACATATTTATTACTTTTCTATGTATTTCATATGTCTCTGATGAATATTTGAGCATCAGACTTGACTCCATTTTTCCGATAAGCCTGTCTGGCAGCCTCATTTTAGGTAGAGCAGTGATTCTTAGTGCACTGCTACTGTGTCACAGCAGAACTGATTGAGTGAGGGCTGGAATCCAAGTGAAAAGTCAGAGTTGTGGATGAGAGTTTAAGATCTCAGAACCAAGACTTACAGAACATAATGCATGTGCCAGGACTTCTTCACACATGACTGTCGATTGTTGATCCCTACATGCCAGCTCTGTGCACTGGGTGCATCACAAAGATGTGGTCATCATATTCATATCCCCGCATCACATACAGTGCCTGGCTTTCAAGAGCTGCTCAGTGAGGTGCTCACGGAATTGTTCCAAGAGCAGTATATGCCACTGCTTGAAGCCTTCATCAGTGGGAATCAAATAATGTTGCTTATGAGTCTGGCTGAGTGACAACGCAGTTAATTGATTAAATTCATTTTATGCTTAGCATGCACTGCTGTTGGCTTTATTTATTGATTTGTATGCAGTTGTAGGTTTCCATTTGGAGGTTCTGCTAGTGCCTATTCTGTGACATGCTTAAGAGTCATTCCTTACCCCTCAGCCCAGCCAGTGTGGCTCAGTGTTCAGCCCTCTCAAAGACTCTCTACAGTTATGAACAAACCAGCACTATTCACAATGTCTGTGAACAGCAGAAACTGACACACCGGTTATGCCGCCCGCACGGGGACAGTGCCCATCTTTGCTCCACGGCCCAGGAGGATGAGTTTCTGTGGAAATCCCAGGACTCAGCCAATGCACAACATGAGCACTTTGGGGCAGGAAAACTAAGGCACAGAGGCACTGCTTAAAATTCATGTTCCCTCTCTGTCTCTCTAGCCTTTTTAACATAAAAAACAGAATGGGTGATTCACTTAACTACTTGCTATAATTATTGCTTTTAAAAACACATACAATAAAAATGGCCAGTGTGTCCATGAGAAATGTTCCAATCTTGTAAACTGGGAATTTAGATATTTGTTTCCACTGTGGAACAGGATAGGCACTGTGCACCTTCCAATCAGAAGTGAGGAGGGGAAGAGCGGGGAGACCCGCAGCAGGGCCACTCCTTAGCAACCCTTGCAGACTTCTTCCAGCCTATTTACCCACTAATGCACTACACTGTCTTTTTGTGTTGCCATAAATCATAATTCTACCTTCACTGAGCTATGGAACTGACAAATGTCACTAAATAAATGCTGCTTTTTTTTACCTTATAATGTAATTGAGATTTCTCAGCACTGCTATCTTCAAAGCCCTTAACAGATCCACCCAGCAAGCATTTTACAAGTAGCTGTGAACATGTCCACCTGTGCCCCTAAGCAACAGCAAGTGGGCCTGGAGGCTGCCTCCCCACTTAAATGTAAATTGCAAAGTGTGTCAATAATCACACTCCCATTCATTCTCTCGAAGGAGGTTATTGTATTTCACATGCTGTTAAAAATCCAGAGTGTCAAAGTCATGCTTTATAGCATCACCTCTGGCAAATATATCATTGTCAGAGCCTTGTTCCAATAAAACCTCTTTATGGGTGATAGATTTTATTCTGTGAGTTTATGGCAAATATCTAAAACATCAGGTATTCATGTTGTAATCACCTTTTATGAGCTTTAGTTTTCTCCTATGCTTGGAAAGAGTGAGTGCACCTATGTTTAGGATTTAGAAAGACTGAGGCTCAGGTAATAATTCCCTGGGTAGCTGTGGGCATATCATTCACTTTCTCTGTATTGCATCTCTATGAAACATACATCGCATGGATATGATGATAATTAATTGGGCATTAATTCTAATGTTCTTTAAAGATTTGAAAGAGCTCTGTGTGGCCATGCTTCCAGCGTCTTTATGAGCTTAGGTCCTTTTTATCGGTTTTCACTGATTGCTTTTTTATTAATACATTAAAATTAACCCCTAAATTATAATGTTTCTAAAGCATTTTCCAGTTTTGAAAAGCAACTTGTCACTTCTGCAATGGGAATTGATGTAAAAACATGCCAGTGTTTCCAGTGGGGGGATTTTTCTTATTTCTTTCTCTCTAATACCAAAGAAAAGGTGAGAAATATGCCATGCCCAGACAAGCTTACATTACAGCCTGTTAACAGTTTGTTCTAAGATACACTCCGTGAGATGTGCGATTGGGTAGTCCTTTTCCTCCAGCACAATCTGGGTTGGGCAGGACCGTCTCCATTGCCATAGGGATGAGTGTCCAGCCAGCTGCTGAGACTGGCATGGGCTCTGAGGAGGAGACACTGACTGCTGTGGCCTGTCTGTCTGTTCCATAATGGCAGATCAGGGCTCTGACAGCACAGACTTGAAACACCGTGGCTCTCGTCTTCTCCTCGCCTCGAAGCACTGTGCTGGACCATCCCGTTCACCCCTGGGCATGGCCCAGAAGAAGTGTCTCCTCCATGCGGTGAGCACTGGGATGAGCCAAGAGTGAAGGCAGCACCAGCACAAGAGAGTCTGCACAACATCAAAGGGAGCCTCGTTCTGCCCACACACCCGCTATGTAATTGAGGGTGTTTTGTGAATTGTCTTATCACTTGCTGTTTAGACTAGGTGAATAAAGAAATACTGTCTTTCTCTGGCTTTAAAGTGAGAAAAGAATGAGAATATAATTTCCTTAAATTTCAGGTTTCACATTAATAACTAGATATAGGTAGAGAGTGAGTTTTTAAAAACTGAACCACTTAACATGATAAATAATATTTAAAAGGTATGGATGCCACATGAAGTTAAGTAAATAACTGAATTACATTTATACATGATTCAAAAAGCAATATCTTGGGAAAATAGCTAATCAATTTGTTTCAATATAGCAGCACCTGTACTAAGCACATTTAGTGTATCAGTTAATGAGCTTTCTGATTCCAGTCCAGAAGAATCACACAGCCATCTAGCTTGTTAAGTTCTCCATTTTAAAACACTCGTGTTTAAATTTGACATTTATTTAAACTGTATTTTAACTAGTCCAAATACGACAGGGAAGAGAAGCAATGATGAAAAATAACATTTCACACACGTTCAAAAGTGAAACTTGTGTGGCTGAACTCATTCCAACAAATGACTTTTCAGTGTTTAATCTGAAAACTGTGCCGCCGTTGCAAAAGCTGTCAGCACTGCTAAAATTAAAAGTGCTGCATAATCAGACACAAGATAATAAAGGTACCTGGTGATGAGCCCCAGCTAGGTATATGGTGTCTATAAGAACTGAAAATTAAATTCAACTATTAATTCCCATGGTACTTGGCCATGTATTAGAATTAAATAACAATTTCATTACATTTTTGTCTCTATTTAAAAACTGATATTATATAATTAAGCTGTATTTTTAAGTAAATTTACTTTCTGGGGTTTACTAAGTGAAATGAACATGTCGGCATTACTAATTAATTAATTTCTCCAGACCTATTATTTGCTTTGAACATGTAAAACAAAGAGATTCCGAAGATGTTTATTTTTCATGAGGGGCTTTACAACATACTTTAGGAGACGAAAGTATGTACATGATTAATTAGTGGCAGAAATACGCATAGTGGCAATTCAGGTATGCAAAATATTAATCGTGCAGCTCAAATCCCTGCCAAATAGAAGGGTGTTAAATGAGGCCTAAAGGGTGATGCATGAAGGAGGAAATGAGCTAGAGAAAGTCTGACTACAGCTGCTTCGTGTAGGACGCACGCTGTGGCCAAGTGTGGGAAAGTGGGAACCGTGGCCCAGGCTAGCGCCCCACAGGCCCAGGAGTCCCGTGTCAGGGCTCCATGCACCGGTCTGTTCCCCAGTGGGCCTCCAGCACTCTGGTGCATGACACAGCTCCAGCTCCAGAGGGGCTTCTCCAAATAAAACTTCAGCTATGCTTCCCCATGCTAGGTACTTAAGAGACTCTTTTTGTTCCAAGTTGAGTTTGAAAAGAAAAGAAAGTTCAGAGGGAAGAAGGAAAAACAGCTGAAGGAAAGACAGTTGAAGAAAATGACCTCTGTCTGGGTATACTGTCTTGAGGTTCAGAGTGTCTCAGTATCCAGAGGCTTTAGATTCAAGTCTGGCAGACTTACTCTGTGGAGTCCAATGTGAATCTTTCCTTGTCTCTCCTTCCTTCAGAGTACCAGTTTCTTCTTCTAAATGCTGGTGCCAATGTTCTAGAGTCTTGTTCCTGACAGTTCACAGCACCAGTATTCCCTGAGAAAAGGAAGAAGAGACAGTTCAACTCAAGATTCAGTGATTCAGTGTATTTTAGCAGGAGCTCCTAGGAGGCCAATTTGCACATTAAAATTTGAGAGAAATGGTTCAGAGCACAGTGTCTCCTTCTTCCTTATTGTAAACCAAGAAGGTGTAAGGTAAGGCCTCTCTGTCTCCGCCCTGAATGATGAGGTGTTGTCT
Source organism: Hydrochoerus hydrochaeris (assembly GCA_004027455.1). Taxonomy (NCBI): domain Eukaryota; kingdom Metazoa; phylum Chordata; class Mammalia; order Rodentia; family Hydrochaeridae; genus Hydrochoerus; species Hydrochoerus hydrochaeris. The sequence goes on along the minus strand of PVLA01011953.1, from coordinate 34,996 downwards.
CCATCTTTCCTTTGTATGACTCAAGCTTGTCCCTCAAAGGCTGACATGCAAGAAGCTTGGTTTCTGCAGGGTGCTGGGGGAAATGTGTGGTTTAGTGGGAGGTCCTCAGGTCAATTAGGGTGCTGCCTTTGGAAAGGAATACTGGTCTCCAAAAGTGGGTTTGTGTGAAAGTGAGTTATAAATTCCTAAGCCTACCCCCCAAGCTGTTTTCCAGTTTCCTTTTACAAGATGCAGTCTCTCCTTCCACATGGGCCCCTTTCTCTGCCACAGGACCTCAGAGAAGCCTACCCTGCATCTCGTGGATTTTCAGTATCAGAAAAGTCATCTGTAAGAAAAGTCATCTGCTTTCATCATAAGTAACCAATCTCAGGTATTTTGATAACTGAATTTTTTCCTGGTTCCCTTGAGAGATTCAGTTCCATGAAGGAATCAGCCTCATAGGTCTGTGTTGTCTTTGCACTACCTTTGCTCACCAAATAGGTTCTTAAAACAATAAATAGCAAAGTTTGGGAGCAGAATTCTGTTTTCTGCTTCTGGAGCTGCAGGAGTCAGATCGTGCAAGCATGATAAAACAGGCAACAAAGAAAAGGAACCAAAGCAAAATCCCCTGGAGACAGGCAGAAAATGATGGCGCCACAGTGAACGAACTAGAAACCCTTGAAATTCTCAGAAAGGACCTGGACCTCCAAAAATATCAGGAGAAATTTAGGTAGTTTCTCATAGATGGAGCATGAAAATAGCATTTATTAGCTATAAAGCTGATATATAAATAAAAACTCCTAATTGCACTTTAAGTTACTTTTCCAGTCAGTCACTTGCTCCTATCCACAGCACATGGTGTGGAATCACTGTTCTTTCTGCAAACAGGGCCCACAGCTCTCTCTTCCTCTTCATAATGCTTCCCTACTTGAACGTGAGTTTCCTGATCACATACATCTACCCAGCCATGGCCTTCCTTCTAAACATATTTTTGAAATATCTCTACTCAAGCACTCTTTCTGTAAGCATTTACCCATAACAAATGCCTTCCTTCCCCCTTTTATAACCAACAACTCTTTGTGTCATGAAGTTTCCACTTACCAAAGTGAACTTGATTTAGAGTTGTTTAAATCTAGAACCAAGGGCAAGGGATACAGCTCAGCAGCATTGCCCCTGCCTGGAAAGTGCAAGTTCCTGAGTTTTATTCTTGGTACAAAAAAACGAAAAGCAAACAGACAAAAAAATGTTTTAAAAATCTAGAACAAAATGAAGACTTTCCAGAAAAGTCTGGGACGTTTTCATTTTAACAATTTCCTGTAACCTTGTGCATTATTATGGATCTACTTATTCCTTACATTTGCCAAATTAGATTCAATAGAATTGGCTTTAATGGAGCAAGCTTGAGGTAGAAAATGCTGAGCTACAATCTTGAGATCTCAGCAGTTTCTGAGAAGGCTTCCCATCGTGTTATACAGGAAAACATTAACTGTCAGCAAGACACGGAAGATCTCTAAAACATTATCGCAGGGCACGCAGGCCTGAACACATATCATGACTCCACTGTCAATGTTCCCTGTACTAACCTCCCTGCTGTTTCCCATCCCGACCCCTCTTTCAAGTTTTCCAAATCCCCACGGGAAAGGTACACTTTAAGCAGCTGAGGACTTCTTCCTGTTCCTGCTTGAGTGGCTCTATCTTCAGTGCCTTGCAGTTCTTAGAATAAACCGAGGTTATGTGATCATATAACCCACTAGGATGTGAAAGAATAAACAAAATACAGAACACATGGAAAACCAATCAATAAGGAAGCCATTGCTTAGCAAAAAGCTATTAATGGCCTATTAATGAATATTTTAGCGGCTAAGCAAGACAAAAAGACAAAATTTTGGCTGAGGAAACACTTAAAGCACTGGGAGAAATGAAGCAAGGAAACTAATTCCCAGAGCATGATTGAATCAAAACATTATTTTCAATTCTGTGTAACTAAAATAAATATAGAAGATGTATACAAGTTGTTTGATTGAGAAATATTGCTGATTAAACATAAGTCCTCTCTTTCATGTCTTAGAGGTGACATGATGTGAGAAACTGATTATGATCTTGATTTAAACTTAAAGTTACACCAGTGATATCCTTAAACAGATTCACATCCAGCGGGTGAAATTTTGGTGTTCTAAATGGTATCATTTGAAACTCTGGTGTACATAAGTCCCCCTCCCCATTTTGCTTCCTTCTGAAATCCACCAGATTATCCCAAGGACTGCTCTGTTTCGATCTTTTACTTGGTTCTTGAGTCAACATAGCAGCTCTGGAGGGTGTGACCAGATCCCATCTGCTAATGGATGTTTGGCTAAATGGAATCATAATCTTCCAAAAGACAAATGCTGAAAACATGCCTTTGTAACCGGACCCCTTCCATTTCCTCCTGCTCTGCAGAACTGAGTTTTCATCTCTAGTCGCAAGCTGTGTCTGTAACACTAAAGGACGCGTATGGTGCCGGAGGCCAGGAAGAACACGGCAGAGGGCCCGGCAGCAGCATGTGGCCTCCGCAGAAAGATCTTCAAAGGCTATTTTTGTAGCTTTCTAGAGTTAAAAATACTGTGGTGTCACTATGAAAGAGGAAATTCTATTCTCTCCATTAAAATAATAATAAAAATCCTGAACAAGCTAAAATGAAAGCTCTGTTTTAAAAGGAAATGGTGATATCAAACCTAGAGAGAGAGGTCTGCCCTGGGATGCGCTGCACTGGAAAAGATGGCTGGGGAAAGTGTGAAGAGAGAAGAGGTGTGCTCTTGTTTACTGAGATATTTGGATATAGGGAGCTAAATCCTTTTCAGGATTTTCTTTTTTATTTGTTTTCCTTTTCTCAAAGTTTTATCAGAAATTAAGCAAGAAAAGCTAAAATGAAAACCACCACTGCTTTTCCTCAAGAGTCTTACAGTCCATCAATTTGAGACTGAAGCCATGCTTTCTCCCAGGTTGTCCCCTGAAAAATCACCTTTAATCAGACACAATTACACATATTTGCATGCATTTTAACTAATGATCCAGCAAAAGAGGGTCAATCTTCTGTTAGTGGGGAATTAAGAGAGCTTGGAAGATTGAATTTTGCTGGTAGAATTGTACTGCTTTTCAAAGGTATGGGGTTAAAGAATAAATAACCACTAGGAAAGATAAATAATTTTTGTAGGACCTAGTCTGGTTGATATTGCCTACACCCATATTTTAGCCTCTTTAGAAGTAGTATGAATGTAGTGTTTTAAAATTTAATTTAATTTCTTTTTTGCCAGAGGATGCAGTCCAGATCTAATAAAATATAAATGTTCTTTGCTAGGCTAGAGATAAATACCCACCTCTATGTATTTTTTTTCAAGAGATCAGTCTGAATATCATCTACTGAATGTGGCTTTAAGTACAAAATTGATGGTTCTGCCTGTTTATGAAATAATCACACTGAAAAATAAAACAAAGAAAGATGTCTTATCCCTGAAAAATAAAACAAAGAAAAATGTCTTATCCCTATTATCAAGAACATCCTTCTCTGCATTCCAAGAAATGATTACGGGTTTTACATCAGGAAGGGAGCATGGGTGTGCAGAGACTCAGTGTGGCCACAGGAGGCAAAATGTCACTGTGAAAGAATTCAGAATTCAGATTTGTCACAGGGTCACCTGCAAAGGAGAGAGATCAGCTCCACCATCATTATGAATTATCTCCTAGGAGCTTTGGCACTCACGTGGAATAGGATAATATTGTCATTGTCACCCATGAAACACAACACAGGTGTTGCTAGAAGTCCATTTTATAAAAGCAAAAACAACACAAAATAAAGACTTTCTGGGTTGAGTGATGTTGGTAGATAACCTCACAGATCCACTAGGTATTTACTGGAATGTAAATACTATGTACATAACTGTATATCTGAGTATATACATAGTAATACAACATAAGAGAGCAGAGCTTTTATCTGGAAAACTTGAATTTCCAATTCATTTCAAATCTTGTGTTCAGTGGCCATAATAAATGTTGTCAAAAGCTTTTGGTGAAATTTGATTTGGGAGTTGTTACGGCATAATTGCCAGATCATGGCCATTGTATGGGTCCCTGTCTCACTGTGTGGGTTGGGTGTTGATCTGCTGCAATTGTGGGGAGGCAGCCCAGCACCCTGCATGCTTGTCACTTCTCTGGAACTTCCAGGGAAGCCGGGTGAGACAGCGGCTTGTCCGTATACCTTTATGCATGCAGACGTGGCATGCCATTCATTATTAATTTACATAATAACAGTTAATAGAAGAAGAGGGAGCAAACGAATGTATTAATTTCTAAAAATAAACATACATATGTAAGTAAATTGAGACTACCAAGTATCTCCATAGCATGAGATATTTTTAAAATATAATAAAAAGTTAATAGTAAAATATTTGAATTATTAAAATGTTATTGAAGTGTTAATAGGAATAGAAGGTTGGATTTGAATGGCCAAGTACAATCTCAAAATCAAAGCTCAAATGACACAAATTGTAAAACTCTGAGTGAAATTATTACAGAAATGACTATCATAGTTTGGCAATATTTCCATTAAGCAATAACTTATAAAAGATATTAGCTTGATTAATATTTCCTGCACCCAATTAAAGAAATGATCTAGTCCCCTGTCCAGAAGATAACACTGTCATATTTTAAGTCGGTTGATTTCAAAAGAAGGGTTGAGAGAAGAAGTAGAAGAAACCAATTCCTTCAGGTGGACTTGAGACAAAAAAAATAGAGGAAAAATTATCTTAAGTGTTATAGCTTATGCCTGTCTCCCCCAAAACCCATATGTGCTCATAGCAGGTGTTGTCCAGTGTTGCTTGATTGAGGGTTTGTGAATGTGGATGGAGAGTATGAATATGGGTTTAGGGTACAATCACTGGATCAGTCCACAAACACCCATCTGCTTCCAACTCAACGTTCCCAGTAAACTCTTGTGAACCAGCTCCAAAAAAAGTCACATTACAATGTTATCATTCTGAGGAGCCAATGGAAAGTCACTATAAAAACTGAAGTCAGGTACCACGTTTACCTGCCTGACAGTGTGATCAGCAGAGGGAGGCTTCACAGACTGAGCATCACACACAGCCTAAGAAAGGCATTATTGTTAATATCCTGATAAAATCACACCTGGAATGAAACACCTCTTCATTAGGGTTCAACTTTGGAAGCCTTCTTTTTGGTATGGTTAAGCGTTTTCGTCATCTGCCTTTTGATGAATGCTCAGTGATGCTGTGCTTGTGGATCTGCCTGACTGTGGCTCTGGCACTGAGGGTTTACACTCTATCCCAGCACACAGGCTCTGCATCGTGCTTCTACCTCATTTTTCAGTGATAGGAGTAGGGGAGCGGAGGACAAGATCACTTCTGAAACCTCAGAGAAAACCCACAGCCCCTTGATTCCCAATGGCGTGCTCTGATTCTCTTGGATTTCACACTCCTTTGCATATAGAGTGAAGGAAATGATGGCATTTCTTCACTGTAGAGTCTGACTTTTTTGAGTCTAACTTAACATTGAAGTGCCTTATACAAGATATATACAATTTTAAAACGCCTGTGATTTTCATGGAGGTAAGGTTTACCAATGGGACCCTGCAGCTCCTCTCTCTCTCTCTCTCTCTCTCTCTCTCTCTCTCCTTCCCTCCCTCCCCCCTCTCTCTCTCTTTCTCTCTGTCATAGGCTTCATATATTCCCTAGTGAAAACTAGTTGATTTGGATAGAAACGGAAAACAATCAAGATTTAAGTAAACCAGCAAAAAAGACTAATATTGGAAAAATAGAAAACAACAACAAGACAAATAAATAAAAACCAAATAAGTTTCAGTAACATTACAGTATTGAACTTTAAATTCTGGTATCTAAATTGGCAATGTAAACAGATTTGAGTTGTTATAATGGACCTCAGCAATATGTTGAGTTACAATTGAAAAATAAATATAGATACTTGAAGGGCCTATGTACATATGAAAAAGTTTGTTAAACACGAATAGAATGTAACACAGCCTGGCTTTGTAGGGAATCTTAAGTCCATGTGTTATTATTTCACATACAGTGCTGAGACAAACCATTGTTGGGTAAAGTCCCAAATGCTTATCTGTGGGTCACCTTCAAAACATAAGCATATCTGCTAAGATCCTAAAATGGCAAAGCAAGATTAAAACTAATCAAGTGTTCCCTGGTGCCAGTAAGCTGAGTATTAATAGAATTCTAAAAAATATTTTAGTTTTTTCTGATTCTAAAATTGCAATTGAAGAAATTGTTGAGAAAAAGAAAACTATAAATAAAAAATAAGTCAACATAATTTTACTACAAAGTAACTATATTAATGTTAGATTCCTTCTACTTTCATATCTATTTTATATCTATTTGTAAATATATGCATTTCATTCATAAACTTTTTAAAGAAAATTCCATTTGTACTACATCAAGTTCTCTTGTCTATTTTTAACTTAATAATATATTAACATTTACTTTCTAAGTTATTTTCTTTGAAAACAGTGTCTGCATTAAGCAATGCTGTGCTTGTTAATCTTTTAACTTGACTAACCTTAGAGATCAGTAAAGCACACTTCTGGGTGTTTCTGGAGGGGGGGTAGGGTAGAGTATCTTTGGGAACTGTATCTGGTCGTTCATCCCCTTTCTCTTGGGTGACTTTCTCTTGTGCTCAGCTTACTTTTAGTAGTGAAGTGAGCAGCTTTGCTCCACTGTGCCCTTTGGCTGTGATGTCCATTAAATCTAAGACCTACAGCAGTGGAACCAGCTGACCATGGACTGAAGCTCCAGAAATCATGAGCCAAAACTCAGAACCTTGTGCTGAGTATTGTTCCCCAGCAAAAAGAAAACTGACCAATGCGACTCCTATTTATTCCACTGTAAATTACCTAACAAATATATGGCTAAATATAGTTCCCTTTTTTCAATTTAAATATACTACAATGAATATCTTTTTTAAATATAGGAATAGACACGAAGATAGATGTAGATAAGAGTGCTGACGTCCAAAAGGCAAGATGGTAGAAAAGATGGATAATGAATTTAATAAAATTTGAATGATGGATACATATCCAGAAAAGACAGCTTCAAAGTATGTATAATATATGAAAAATAGGTGCAAACTAGTTCACTAATCATTAAAAGCTAAAAGAGGAAGTAATTCATTGTCTGATATTTCCGTGGGACAAATCTTAAATTATTTGTGGCCCACTGGTTATCCACGAGGGCTGCACTGACACAGGCCCTGGCAGCTGTGTGTGAATTCTTTACAGTGAAAACTCAAAACATCAGTGATAATACTTCAGTAATTAGCCCAGTGATTAGTAGTTCCTTGCACATGCAAAAATTATCAGCAAGGGTGCACAATATGAATACAGATTTTTATCTCCATTTTCACTTACCTTAAGTCAAATTAATGGCATATTTGAATTTATCAGGTATAAGTTAAACATTCCAAATCCATCCAAAAGAGACCACAATATTTCTAGTGCTCAAACCCTCATTGATGTTGTAAAATGATAGTAATTGTCATCTTATATTTTCCTCCTTTTAAATTATTTAAAATTGAAGTAATAGTTTTGCTTTTACTTCTAAATTATTTTGAAGTTTACATGAATTGATCAGCCCCATTTCTACTTTAATTTTGTAGCATAGCGTAATTTTGTACATTATGTACATTAAACATTAATCATGAGTAACCTATGCAGTTTTATCTTCCATGATGCATTAATTATATAACGTGTCATGTCATCTGAATTATCAATTCTAGATGGGTTGATGTTTTAAAGATTTCTGTCATTTAGTTGTAATTGTATAAGATATTTCTGAATGCCCTCTATCCCGAACTTAAATAACATACAATCATTTCTTAAGTCACATATTTTTATCAATAAAACTGTGTTCATTTCCTTAAAAATCCATTATATTGACTAAAATCATAAAATTAGTATTTTTTGTAATCCAGAGAAAATCTATACCTTTCCTTCAAAATTGGCAGTGTATAGAGTTTTAAAATTTCCCTGCTTTAAAATAACTTATGTATTCGAAAGAAATTCATGAATCTTGGTGGTTTATTGAGAAGGTGCTTTTATGATTGCATGAGAAAATGTTTGCTATGTCAGTAATAAAGGACAGTCATGGAATTTTGGCAACAGGTGTCCCAGCCGTGCACATAAAATGGAGGAGCGTGTCTCCACTTCCATTCGTTCATCCCGCGCCTGGAAGACCAGGAGAGCAGAGCTCCTCCTGAGGGCTTGTCACCTACAAAATATTGTATCTATTCCAACGTAACTGGATGAGTGAGATCAGGTAGTACTAAAAACGAGTGACTTCAGAGACAACGCCTTTAAAAGGAAGTGCAGTGGTCACTGTGATTTTTTTTAAAGTCCCCGTATTTCAAACCCAACTCTGTTCACTTATCAGGACAGCTGCTTTCACAGCAGGGCGAGAATGCTTGGTTCTAAAGGACGAAATGTAGGGTAATTTCCCATGATCTGGAGTAATCCTCCAACACCCAAGGAGTGAAATTCTTACTGAGATGAGCACAGCCGTGCAGACACCGTGGGAGGAAGGTGGGAGGGGAGGGGAGGGGAACACAAAGAACTGCGCCGCCTTATGCACTCGCATCGATTCACGATAATGAACACAATCATTATGCATGACAGATATGCTCCAATAAAAAAGACAAAAATCAAAAAAAAAAGGAATAAACCATATCTGGTCAACAATCCTGAAATGTTAGGATCGCTTAGCACTGGCTTGGTCTCTGTCCCGTGTGGACTAGTGCTTTTCTCAGAAGAGAAGGTGGATCCCAGACCACTCGAGATGACGGCAAACCGGCAGGATGGCTGGGGACACCTGTCTCACAGCAGGCTCCCCTGGAATTGCTGACACTCAGGAGCACACACAGACACACGCACACAGGCGTGGCACACGCATGTGAGTGTGCTTGTGCACAAAACATAGTTACGTGTATATGAATGCATTCATATAAACATGGGCACACATATGCACAACCACATGCATGCAGGAACACATTAATAAATGCATGAAGTGTGCACATGCTCTTAATGCACATGAACACACAAATGTAAACACGTGCACTCACACATACATGCACATAGGAAAAAACAGGTAAGCCATTTCATTCCATTTCCTTCTAGAAACCTAAGAATACTGTTTGTGGTTTTTCTTCACCTAAGTTGGTTTCTTCACCAAAACATTGAACAAAAATTTCATGTTTCTTCTTTTTAAATCCTGTTTCTAAATTTTGGTTCTGCATTCTCTTTAATCTGATGGTTCCTCAGCTGCAAGGAAAGAAGGAAAGCAGTGATAGGCACACTACCCTTCTGTTTCTGCAGTGGGCAGCACACACAGTGCCCCCTCTCCCCTTGCGAATAAGAATCTGTTGGCCACCCAGAATTTGGGGTGTCTCAGCTTCTCCTAAACAAGCGAGGATGAGGACTATGAAAATGTACACGATACTGCGGTCAGGCGGTTGTTCTTTGCCTGTGAGCTGAAGGTGTCCGGATTGGCTGTGTTAGTTTGACAGCCCCTTTCCTTTCAGCATCTCCTCCAGAATCAGGAAAATAATAAACAGCACTTAGCATCCCAAGACCAGCAGCAAACTGATGCCCTCAGAGACGCCTGTGTTTTCTTGTTCCACAAATCTGTGTTGCCAGAAATCAGTCTTGCTAAGTGATATAGTGGAAGTGGACACCTATTCCTGATGTTTGCGTCACCCCACCAGTCACAGAAGAGGCCGAACTTGTCCAGTAGATGAGGCATGACACCTGCCTCATGGGGCCAGGCCCCTTCTCTCTCCTGTTCTTCCCTCCACAAGTCACCAACTACAACTTAAGCCCACGTGGAGTAATGTGGAACAATCAGAGTTCTCATCTTAAAATAACCCTCAGCTTTCAGGTGGCCTGAGCAGGGTCAGGCCATATGCTCATCAACAGATGAATGGATAAAGAAGATGTGGCATTTATGCTCAGTGGAGTGTTACTCCACCATAAAGAATGATAAACTAGAGTCATTTGTAGGAAAACAGATCCACCTTAAGACTATAATGTTTCGTGAAGTAAGTCAGACAAGCAAGTTTACATATTGCATGGTTTCCCTTGTATGGGAAACCCAAAGTACAAATGAAAACCAAAATAAAACATGATAGGAAATAGAGCTTTTGCAAAAGGGAAACAGATGGGGTAAGGGTGAGGGTGGAAAGGGAAAAGTGGGAAAAGAATTGAATGTTTTAGGTACCTGTACCAACTTCCCACAAGTTATATAATTATGTATTCCCCACACATGCCAATAAACATAATTTCAAAAAATTGTCAGCATGATACTGCCCCAATGTCTGAGGCCACACCCAGTTTGAGGATAGAACAAGGTGACCTGATCTTGTCCTCATGGTCCACACAGGTGTCTCAGCCAATGGTCAGATGTGGATTCAATCCTGTCAATTCAGAGCAAGAGTTGGCTTTTGTTATAATACAACCAAGCCTTCTCTGCGAGGATGATCGCCCTCTGCAAACATGAGAATAAGGACCTCGTGAGATTGTAAGACGCATTCAAAGCATCCAAAATAGGTAACATCTGAACCGTGCAATACTCCAAAGGAGGGAGAATGGAATTTAATGAAACTGTATACATTAAAAGGAAGGTATGCAACTATGAGATTATTATCTGAAAGTCTGAAGTCCAGAGTACTTTAGGCCTGGCTTAAAATCAATCAGTCAATCAAATGAAGATATAATCTTTCTTTGTGTTTTCACTTGGTTTATGACAAAATCATTTGGGGCCAAATATGAAGTTGATGAAAGACAGAGGAAAGCACAAGTGATTATTTTCTTGTTTTGTAAAGTGTCTCCTGCTTTAAAGGGAATGTGGCGGCCACCGGAAGCAGCCAGATGGGCTGGCTCAAGGTGTATTTTTCTGTGAGCAAGCGAATAAACATAGGGTGCCCATGATGGAGAGCCTGTACTGAGCTGATGCCCTGCCGTGCAGCACAAGACTGCAGAGAACTCTCACCGAATGAAAGGAGGGCCACCCTGGCTGCTCCCTGATCTTCAGGGAAGTCACGAAATCAGTCCTGGACAAGTTCCACAGATTCTCACATGGCGCATAAAAGTCCTGATTGAAGTTCACGAAAATAAGAGCAGTTTTGATAAACAGTGCATGCTGAGCTGTCATTCTTTTCAGGCAGTAATGCAGAAATACAAAGAGTAATCTCATAAGCATGTTGTTTTTGATGCCACCAAGTTGTCTGCTCAGATCATTGACTACAAGGGCCTTGAACCTGGTCATCTCCACTGACAAAGAATGCTTGGGGGGGCAGGAAGGGTTCTGGTAGGTGTCATGAACATCAGGGTGTAGGTCTGTACTATCTAATGTTCACCTCTGATGGGTCGCTGTCTCATGACACTGTGCTCCAGGGGGTGTGGGGACAGGTGGCAGAGGTGTCAAGAATGGTGGTGACTAGCCCATCACAGTTGGGACTGTGTAGACAAAGTGTTTCAAAAAGGAGAGAACAGCCAGAATTTAAGAAGCTAGTGAAAGGAAAATGTTCCCTGGCTGTGGCAATAGGGAAAGAAGTGATGAATTTAGTTAGATCCTTTCCAGAAGAGTCTAGTAGGGAAACTCCACTCCCTGATGGGTAGGAGAGAAAGGTTTCCAGGTAACAGTGGTGCAAGGACCACAGGTTACTACTTCCTGCCCCCAACCAAAATAAACTGCTCAAGGGGAAGGGAGTATCATACACCCAGAGCTAAAGGGATAATGACACAAAGAGGAAAAGCATTCTCACACTTTCCAAATCTTCAGAGCAAATGTAGGAGGCTAATTCCTGACCCGGGGAAAGCAAACTAATCCTACTTGTCACTAACTACAGAATTAAGGTCAGGAAACCAGGAAGCATTAGACATCCAAGAAAAGCTTCTAACGTGAAAATAGTTGAGATCGAGCCAAAAACAAAAATATGAGCATCTCCCTCAAAAAGAAAACCACTTGAAAGAAACAGACAATTATGCAAAAGGAAAATATGCAAAAAAGACAAATGATCATTAATATCCTCAGAAATTAGGGACAACTGTATCTTTGAAGCAAAGATATGTGATATATATGAACATTTGAAATATCCAAAGTTAAAAAAACAGTTTTAGGCATTATAAACGGGGACATAAAATAGACAAATAGAAGAAGTTACATTAAGGAAATCCACCAGAAAGACAATGAAGATAAAGAGCGGGGGAAGTGGTGGGGAAGAAGACGAAAAAATGGCTAAAAACTAGAAACCTGAAAGTTCAAGATGTAGTTTAGAATTTCCAACTTCTAGCTAAAAAGGTTCTGGATAAAAGAGAAAAGAAAAGTGGAAAATTTAAAAAAATTCAAAGAAATACTTTAGTAGCATTTTTGAAAGGACTGGAAAAATGTGAGTCAAAGAAAAGGACCACGAGACCTATAACTAAGAAATTCTGTTGTGAGGTTAGCATACTGTATGCAAAGGGACTGTCCCACAAACTTGCAGAGAGCAAAATTAAAACTAACTCTAAATCCTATATAGGTCACCAATGACCAGAATGGCTTTGGACTTTTTAAAGGTAAGTCAAAAGGCCAGGAAACACTTCAAATCCTAAAATAAAAATGATTCCTAAGATAGATCCTGTCCTCAACTGATCACCGTGGAGACAAAACTGTCTAACACTTTGCTTTCCCAGGCTTTCATCTTTAGGAAGGGCCTTGGGAACCTACCTACCCACAATGAGGAAGAGCTAAGAAAGAAACGGTGGGGGAAGGAAGCAAACAGGGCCCCACTGAGCTGAAGGGGTTCAGCTGTGATGCTGAAAGGAGCTTCAGGGACGGGGACTGAGTGGAAGGGTCTGCCAGCTCTGGAGAGATGTACCTGACTGGCATTTGATATGTCCATCTGAGGCCACTGGGGCAGAACTAGATCTGTGATGAAGTGCTTGGAACGGATGAACAAAGAGAACGATGAAAACAAAGGCAAAATAGGACCCCAAAATCATAGGTGTTAAATACAAAGGGAGAATTAAAGGAAGCGAGAACATGGGCTGGAGATTCATGCAGACAGAATTTGAAGAAGCCTTTCAGAAAGAGGAGTGAAGAAAGGGGACAGGAAGGAGAGGACATGGTTCTCAAAGAATCTGGAGTTTGCTGGCTTTGTTTGTTTGTTTCTAAAAGCTACTGAGGCATGGTTTCTGTAGGTGGGAAGATCTGTGCGTAGTTGAGATCAGCATTGCAAGAGTGGTGAGATATCATGAGAAGGGGACAGGAGACAAGAACTGGTGACAGAAACGGGAATCCACTTTGGCAGGGAAAGAGCTCTCACCTCTGCTTCCCAGCAGGAAAGCAGGTGGAGATGGGTGAAGGTACAACTCAAGCCAGTGCCCCTGGAGAGAAGATGAAGATGACCTGCTTTACATCAGTGAACAATGAGGAGATACGGTTAATTCTTTTTGTGCTATTTAATGCTTACTGTAACCCAAGGCATAAGGATTATCATGGATTCCCTTTTACAAAGGAGAAAATGAAGCTCATAGAACTTATACAACTCTTCTAAAGTCACAGAACCAGTAGGAGAGAAAGCAAAAATTGCATGTCTTAACCTTAACCACTCTGCCTCATGGCTTTTTCTGAAAGTTCAGATTGAACACTCTGGTAGCCCAGAGCCCAGCCGGGGAAATGACACATACATTTCTGTGTGTGAGAAATGGATACTGCAAGGTGGGGAAAGCACGTCCAGGGTACAGCACATCTGGAGTAGCATGTTGTCTTTTGTTCGCTAGTCTTTCTGTGCCAGGACAAAAGTGAAAGGAAAGTAGTCCATTTTTAGCCTATGTGTAGGTTGTTGAGGTACCTTGAAAATCCAGTTTCTTGTGTGCTGAATTCTTTCTCCCAGAGTTACCACCAATTCCATCCCCATTCTCTGCTCAGAAACTAGCAATGAGACCTGATGGAGCTTAAGGCAGACATAGCAACACATTTGACATTCTGCACATCTCTAGCATGGCAATTACCGACCAGGAAATAATGGAATGAATATTAAGCTGTTAATCTCACTGATGAGGCATACAGAAAAAAAAGTGCAAATGATGTAACTCCTGAAAACACACTGGAAACTGTAGAGCTGTTTCCAGAGAGGATAACACACATCTGCGATTTAGTAGGCCTTCCTGAGTAAGGAGAGCATAGAGCCAGCTGTCCAGGGAACAGAGGTAAAAGGAATTACATGGAGACTGACACCGAGCCTGAAAAATCCCAGCATGACAATGGCCAGAGAAAAATGTTCCAGGTTTGGGGGGTAAGATAAGAGCCAAGAGTATTTCTAAAAATCAAGTTTTGAGTTAATGTGCAGAGTAGAAAAGAAAAGCATATTTTATCGTTTGCCCATAATAATGATAAACAATAAAAATAAAATAATTGTCTTCTAGAGTAATCTAGATGCAGAGCAGTGGCATTCTCAGCAGACAGAACCGAGTGCGCATGCTCTCGTTCTGTGTCCAGGCAGGCAGAAGGGAGGCGAAAGGGCAGCTCCTGCCCTGCGTTGGCTTTGCCTCAGGCTCTCTGTCTCTCTCAGTAACAGAAATCCATTTTACCACTGACTGTGTGCTTTTGGAATTTAAGACTGCATTACTTTAGAAGTTGTTCCACAAATGTAAACTTCCTACAAGGAGGGCCTTTATATGTGTCACACTGCGTGTTTATATCTTGTGGACTTGCATTCTATGTTTACAACTAAGCCACTAAAGGATGCAACTGAACTTCAGTGTCAAGCTTATCACCAGTTAAAGGAAAAAAAATTACAAGGTTTCATTAAACAGCATAAGCTTTGATTTTAGTAACAAGTCCAATCACTTTCTTTTTGCAGATGAGGAAACCTCACCCTCTAAACACGAAGAGATGATGACTCACCTTGTTCCTCGTCAAGGAATTTTGGCTTCAACACCTCTAAAGGACACTTGTCGTTTTGCTGAGTTTTTAACTCATGGTAGACAGATTACTGCCATGTTTTCTCAGCACACCCATAACAGTTCAAATTGCTGTCTATGAAGTCAGGAATGATCCGCATTTAGAGGCAGGCAAGGAAGCTAGACCCACTTGCTCTTCTATCTCTCCTGCACTCAGGGAAGAGAGGAAGTTTAGATTAAGCTTGAAAGGTAATCAGAAATCCATGACTGAAATTAAATTGTTTTGTATGAACTACTCCTGCTTTGATTTTTTTAAAGAAAACTATTTTTTTTAATTTTAAAGAGAATATAACAAAAGAGGACAGAATAAAGCAAATCAGAACAGAACAATGTAAAAAACACAGCACTTTACAACAAGGTAACTGGATATTAACAGTAGCTACCATAATGTCTCTCTCTTTGAAGTAGTCGAGCATACCTCCACACATAACAATATCAAACATAACAAAAGAGTATAAAACCATTCACAAGAATTAAAGTAATACAGGACATCCAAAACCAAATATCAGAAAATGAATAATGGCTTCTGTAATATCTCATTTTCCATAAGAAAATTTGTTTATACTATCACACATATTAAAATCCAGTAAGGCACAACATGATAGAACCAATGGTAATAGAAGAACAAAATCATGGTAGAACTTCAAAGCAAGATGATATATATATGTATTTTTTATTTTGAAGGTAGTAAAATACAACAGAACAAGACAGAACAAAGCCAATTAAGACAATGTAGTAAAATTGGTACAGAACTTCACAGAAGGTTACCGTGATAACAGTAATAGGTACCATAGTGTATCTTGTTTTCTTCACAATAGTTATTCTTTCAATCAGGTATAGCAAAATCAAAGGAAATACAGAACATTATAGAACTCATCAAAACAGAATATTGAATAGAGCAATACTACTAATCAGAACAAAGCAAAACAGTGATAAAAATATTTGTCTTTAAAGAGACGGTAGAAGGAAATCCTCCTTATTTGCTATATTGCATATAGTCAACCGTGCAAGAGATGCTCAGATCTCTGGCTCCCACTTGCTAACGGGGTTAGGGGAGCGAGAATGGACGTTTCAGTCTCAGCCTGCATGCTGGTAGGCTCACAGCTGCTTACCAGGGGGGCAAGCTGGGTGCTTGGCTTCCCAGCACCCTAAATTCCAACATGGCGCCGATCTCAGGAGACACTGATGGTTCTCACCCTGAAGCAGCCGCAGCTTGCCAGGCCACAGCCACTTACCAGGGTGGCAAGTTGGCTGCCTGGTTTCCCAGTGCTCTACAAGATTTTTAAAGAAAACTTAAAGCCTCATTTACAGAAAGGTCTGCTATTCTCTAGTGAATTTTCTTTTTTTTTTTTCTTTTAAAGAAAATAGAACAAAGCAGATCAGAACAAAACAATGCAAGCAATGCAGGATTTCAAAACAAGATAACAGGAAATCAACAGTGGCTACTATAATGCCTCTTGTTTGCTTCAAAATAGTTGTCCAGATCTTCACACATAATGAATTCAAACAAGACACAACAGTATAAAACTGATCAGAACAAAAGAATGAAAGCACTACAGGCCTTCAAAACCAGACAATAGGAAAATCAACAATGGCTACCATAATGTCTCTTGTACTCTTCAAAATAGCTGTCCGTACTTTCACACATATTGAAATTAAATAATACAAAACACACTAAAACCAATCAAAACAAAGAATAAAAGCATTACTGGACCTCACAAGATGATGAGAAATCAGCAATGCCTACCATAATGTCTCGTTGTCTTCAAAGTAGCAGTTCATACCATCATAGGTAATAAAATCAATTCTCGTAAACTCTGTAGGAGAAGTTTTAGGCATGTATAAGCCTATACATGTACATCTATCTTTTCTGTATTAGAGGGGAAATCAAAACAAAATAAATTACAAGATAAACAAGAAACAAAAGAGACAAACAAATAACAACAAAGAGTCCCAAAACAATGACAATATAGGCCTTCAAAACAAGAGGGTAGGAACATAACTAAGGTTGTTATTTTGCATAGTTATCTTCAAAAGTTACTCAGATTACCAGATATAAACATGTAAAATTGATCTAATCCTATGAAAGTTAACTGATTTTTTCCAAGAACTGATAGACTTAGTAGCACAATCGTCTTAGCTACCTTAAGTGTGTTTGTACAAATTTATCTTTTTTCTTTTCCCTTCCATTTTTCTTTTTCCCTATCTGAGTTATTCTTTCCTCTTTGAGCAGTTTCTTACTTTCATAATATTTATTGAAGATTTTGTATATTATTTGCTCTTTCAGTTTCTTACACTAAGGAGACAATACGGTATTTAGACATATGACTCAGATTGATTTCACTTATGTGTATGGCCTCAAGTCGCAACCATTTACCTATGAAAAGCCTAAATGTGATCTTTCTTGATAGCTGAATAATACCCCATTGTATAAAAACACCACATCTGTTTTTATCTATTCCTCAGTTGATGGGCACTTAGGTTGTTTCCAAGATCTGGCTATTACAAATTGTGCCGCTATAAACATGGGTGAGCATATATCACTGTGGTAAGATGTTTTCAGCTCTTCTGGGAATATGCCTAGGAGTGGAATAGCTGGGTCAAATGGGACCTCCCAATGCCAGCTTTCTGAGGAATCTCCAGACTGACGTCCATAGTGGTTGTACCAGTCTACACTCCCGCCAACAGTGCAGAAGAGTTCCTTTTCCCCTCAGCCTCTCCAACATTAGTTGTTGGTAGTTTTCTTGATCCTGGCCATTCTTTCTGGAGTGAGATGGAATCTCAGTGTGGTTTTAATTTGCATTTCTCTGATGACCAATGATGCTGAACATTTTTTTATGTATTTATTTGCCATTTGTATTTCTTTGTTTGAGAACTGTGTGTTCATCTCAGATGCCCATTTTTGGATTGAGTCTTTGAATTTTGGAGGTCTGATATTTTTTAATTCTTTATATGTTCTAGATAGAAATCCTTTGTCTGAGGGACAGTTGACTAAGATTCTAGTGAATTTTCAAGGAGATAAATTACCCCTTGTTTTTGTCAAACTTTGCAGTAGTAGAGCTCATAGGCATATACATCTGCAAACACATGAGGAGTTCTGCAACCAAGACTCATGACCAGCTTGGCACTGTTTGGAGAACATGTGTCCCCAGCTCTATTCCTGAGTGAAGGCCAAAGTCGCAAAGGGCCGTATCAGACTCCACACCCCAGGGCCACGTCCTGCAGCCATCTGAGCACTGTCTGATGCTTCTGGCATAAACAGAAGCACAGCTGAGGACCGCACTGCTCTGCCCTGCTGCAGAGGCCTCCTATAACTTCGCGACCAACTTCTCACAGTGGGAACAAGAGTTTAATGTCTTTGCCATCCCGGAGCAGCTGTTTCCTCCACTTGTTCTACACTCACTCCTATTTTGATGATAGACTCTCCGTGGTTTTTAATGTGCCTTTCCACCCTGGGCTTCCTTACCTTCCAAAGCTGCTGCTTTTCTTGTTTTTAAGCAGCAAACCTTCTTTCTAATAATTAAGAATGTTAACACAGGAGTAGCTTTCACACGGAATTTAAGAATAGATAATCTATTTACTTTATGTGCATCCCCCAATGCATGGAAACAATGCCAAATAAATGGTGCTAAAACCATAAGGCTTATTCCAGATGATTTGCAGGTGGAGTGACTTATAAGTGCTGGGAGTCAAACACCGGTTATGTGGTACAGCTGGTACTTTTGCGTTGTCAGAGGTACAACAAAGGAAACGACCACAATAGAATCTTCTTGGAGTATCTGCTTGTTTATTGAGTTGCTCATAGGTGAGAAGGACATGCAGGAGGACAAGAGCTCGGTAAGCCAGCCTCTTGATCCGATGATCTTAGAAGCCTCCCAAGTAGAATGATGGGAGAGAAAGTGGCCTCTCCCAGTAGTGCCTTGCAGAGGGAGCTAGTTTGAGAGACCCTAAACATTGAGTCTAGGATTTAGAATTATCTTAATTATCTTATGCTTTCTTTTAGGGATAAAAAACATATTTTTAAAAAATCTTTCACTTGAGCATTTATTTGCATCCCTTCCTCCCCCAATTACATGCATTCCTTATAGGTGCAGATTAGAGAGTTCATGAAAATGCATCATGGACCTATTTAAACTATATGATTAACAGTTAATATATGGTATTAGCTTGTAGGATTTTATGGAGATTAGCATGGATAATTATATTTGATGGTATATGATAATTACCTGTTCAGTTGCATTTTAAAGTTTGATGACTTGAGAATGTTTATCCATATATGGCTCAGAGTCTAATGTAAAATTGCAGCTCATTTTAATTGTTTTTTTAAGTAATCAAACTGACATCTCTCATAATGTAAAGCCAAAAGGAGGCCAACTAATTTCATGAAGATGATATTAATAAAAGAGTGATTGAAGTACTAATTAGAAAGTACTTTTTAGAAAATGGGACTTTCCGATCAATATTTTCCAAATGAGCTAATTAAGTGTGAATTTATTGTTTCTGTATTTTCAATAAAACATACAAAAAGACAGACTGGGATTTGGAGTTTTCTAGGTGACTAAATATAGGCACTTCTGTGGAAAAGCTTTTGGAATTCTGTAGGAATGCATTTTCCTTAAAGTAGTGGAGAACATTCACTACCAGGGAGGAGGGTCCTCACAACTTTGTACCCTTCCTGCCTCCCTGCTTTTTCTTGTATTCTCTGACCTTTCAAATGCTGATCAGTCCTCCTGCACAGAGTGACTGATCCAATCATGAACAAAAGGTTCCGGATAACACCTGACATGCTCTATTTTCATTCTGTTTATGCTATTTAATGTTTGTTGACATTGGAGTTGGCCTTGAACCTTTTGAAATTTCATTCTGTTTTTATTTTGCTGCTTCCCCCAGTGACTCACCCATAATAAATCATAAATGATAATACACCCATGACCTACAGTTTAACCTGGAGTTCAACGTCCCTTCAGCTTTGAAGCATATGTACTTAAATATTAACTCACATTGACAATGTAAATTGGACAAGACCAAATTCAATAATGTACATAAAATCCAACCTTCAGGATATCCTGACACTTCAGTGACCTCATATTTGCTATTCAAAACAAGAGGAATGAGCAAATAAACCTAGTGTACTCCCGTGAGGAAGGAATCCTGCTATGGTCAGGGGTGCTGGAATGAAACAGGGCTCCACCCACGGAACCTGGCCGTGCATTAACACAGAAGAAATTGCTGCCTAGCTGCTGGGCTGACCAGAGAGTGAAAAGTAAGAAAATTTAGAAATAACCAGAGATAGAACCCAAAAAATACGGATTAGAGGGCGTACACATTGTTTACAGAGCATGCATCACTGGAAAGTCGCAGTTTATGAACCAGTGGCTGTTGTCTTCCATTCTATGCTGAATTTATGCTGCTATCATGTTGACTGATAAAAAATTGAAGTTTAGTAGCTCTTTTTTATTTAAAAAAAGAATAAAAACAATAATATAGAATTTCAAAACAAGATAATTGGAGATTAATAGTATAATGTGCATTGTTATATTCAAAGCAATTGCTCAGATTACAAGATGCACGCAAGGAAAAATTGATCAAATAATGTAACCCCAAATGATTCTTTTGAGTGAACTAATAGAGGTAAGTAGTACAATTACTTTATCTATCATATATATGTGCATATGTGTAATATATTTTCTTTTCCCTTCTTTCTTTTCTCCTTTCTCCTATTCCAATTGTTCTTTCCTTTTGAGCAGTTTCTTACACTTTCATTTTCACAATATCTATTATACATTTGGGATCTTACTTACTCTTTCAGCTTTTTACATTAGGGAAATAATGCGATATTTACATGAGTCTGATTTATTTCACTTATGGGTATGACCTCTAGTTGTATTCATTTGCTTATAAAAACCTTGAATTTATCTTTCTTTATAACTGAGTAGTACTCCACTGGATAAAAAGAAAACCACATCTTTGTCCATTATTCAGTTGGTGGACATTTGTGCTGTTTTCAAGATCTAGCTGTTACAAATTGTGCTGCTATAAACATACATCATTGTGGTATGATGCTTTTAATTCTTCTAGGAAAATACTCAGAAAGGCAAAAGCTAGATCAAATGGGACCTTCAATTCTACTTTTTTGAGAAATCTCCACACTGATTTCCACAGTGACTGCACCAGTTTGCACTCCCACTAACAATGGAGCAGTGTTCCTTTTCCTCCCACAGCCCGGCCAGAATTTGTTATTGGTTGATTTCTTGATACTAGCCATTCTTTCTGGGGTGAGGTGGAATCTCATTCAGAGTTGTTTTAATTTCCATTTCTCAAATGACCAGTAATGTTGAATATTTTTTCGTATATTTATTTGCCATTTGTATTTCTTCATCTGAAAAGTGTGTATTCATCTCAAATGCCCATTTTTAGATTGGGTCTTTGAATTTGGAGGGTCTGATTTTTTTAATCTTTGTATGTTCTGGATAAAATTCCTTTGTCTGAAAGACAGTTGGCTGAATTTTTTTTTCCATTCTGTGGATTGTTCTTACACTCTCACATGGTACTGGTAAAAAAAAATAGACCTGAGGATCACTAGAACAGATTAGAAGATGCAGACACAACTACAAAACACTCTGCCACCTTATCTTTGACAAAGAGGCCAAACATTCACTGGAAGAAACATAGCCTCTTTAACAAATAGTGCTAGAAAAACTGGCTTTCCATATGCCAAAGACTAAAACTAAACACATGGTTATCAGCATGCACTAAATAAAGTCAAAATGGATCAAAGATCTAAATATTGAAATAGAAACACTAAATGTACTGGAAGACAAAGTCAGTAGAAATCTTGAAGACATAGGCACAGACAGAGTTCTGTGAATGAAACGCAAACTGCCTTGAAAATACTTCAAAGAATCAACCAATGAGATCTCATCTTACTTTTTTATGCATCAAAAGAAATTTAGAAGATCTTGAAAAAAAGTTGTAGTTTTTCCATAAGGCTAACATTATTTTAAAATTTGTTTAAAAATAAAAAAAATTCAGTGTTTTCATAAAAATAATTGTTTTTTAAAAAGTCACGTTAGCCTGCAAATGAATTATTTTGTTTGCACGCACACTGTTTTGCTTCAGTGAAGTGAAATATAATAGTATGAAGGCAACTCTGTTGAAACAAGCTAATGCTCAACTCTCTAATTATTAACACGATTAATCTTTTCTGTTACAATTTTAGAACACTAGTAAGATTATTACATCGAAGACTAGTGTCAGCTAACTAAAGTGCTCAATTAGGAGAGTACATAGACTTTGTCTATACAATAAAGCTTCATTTTTAAGGACTAATTTTCTAGTTAACCCTTTTAAGGGTTAAGAGTCTTGATCTTTAAGTCTTCGAATACATCAATAAGTCAAGAACCCAGGTGATGATTTACAAAACAGAAATTAAAATCAAGTTGGCTGGGATAGTCTGATTCTGTTTAAAGTCCTTAAGAAAATATGTAATCATGTCAAAACTTGAAATGTAAAAGAAAATGGTATCTGAAGTAAAAGACAGGCTCACTTAATATTAGAAATATTCAACTATTGTGGAGCGTGCAGGTTATTAAACCAACAACCTGCAGAAAGTCCACAAATAAAGCTGATGATAAATGCTACCTCCAGGCAGTTTACAATTTGCTGAAAAACCTGGGTAACTAGTTTAAAGATTTCAGTCAGTGGTATAATTTACTCAGAGAATTTCATATATGTAGGTTCAGTGTGACTACAAGTTTGCTGAGCAGGTTTTTCTGGGGTGGTGGTGCTAGATCTGTTTCTCAGGAAATCATGATGATAACTCATACAAAAGTGACAGAGAGAACTGTAAGCTGCCTGGTGCACATACATGTCCACTGAGGGGAGTGAAATAAAAATCTGAATGACAGTTTGTGACAGTTAAGCTTGATTGTACACTTGATAGGCTTGAGAGATACCTGCACTAGTAAAGCACACTTCCGGGTATGTCACGGGAGCGTGATCTTGGGGGCTGTGTCGCATCAGTGAGCCCTTTCTCTTTCCCAGCTGTTATGAAGTGGGGAGCTTTGCCACCACACCCTTTAATATTCCTACTTTGGAGCTAGCTAAACTTGGACTGAAGCTTCAGAAACCATGATCAGAAATAGAACTTTCCTCCTTTAAGTGGTTCTCAAGTATTTTGTTCCAATGAGGGGGAAGCTAACTAATATACAAAGAAGGGAGATATCACATAGAGAGTGATAAAGCTTTAAAAAAAATGTGAAGTCAAGCAGTTACACAAGACAGCTTTATACAGTGCTAGAAAGAAGACACAAGTTGAAAACCTGGGGGTGAGACCATGCCATAATACTTTTCTTTCATTAACTAATTAACTTGCAGTTCAAAGGGTTGAACTGGGAAATTTGACACTGAGCTATATAGACAGTTTCATATTGTTTTTTATTCATTTGCTTGTTTTTGATACAAGGTCACTCAAAACCACAAAGTTGCCAGACCAAACTCAAACCTGGAATCCTCTTGCCTCAGCCTCCCTGAGTTCTGCGATGACAGATGTGGAAGGCCACACCCAGCTGGCTCTTAGATTTTAATAGTGTGGATAAAATGCTACAAAGGACATTTTAGAGGCTGATCATTTGGTAAAACAGTCCTGGGCTAAGAGGAAAGAAGTTATTTTTAACTTTTCCATAGGCAAGCAGATTATATAAGTGAACATAGATTAGATCTGTAACTAATCCTACTGTTAAATATAAATAAAAATCTGAATAAGATGTTTTAAAAAGCTTTTAATTTCTCCAAAAATAAATCACAAGTTAGGAAGACCCAAACTAGGCCAAATGGTGAGCATGAGCAGGAAATAGCGGGGACCACCGGGTCACTGGTGTGTGCCGTGAGGCCGGTTGGCGACAGCTCCCACCTCCTTGCCACCCAGAAGGGCCTCCCAAGACAAGTTCTGCACCAGAATCGGCACTCTCAGAGAGGAAGAAAGAGCTCAACAGTTTTTCCAAAACCCGGGGAGTCCAAGGAAACTTGGTTCTAAATGGAGGAAGAAAAATAATTTCTCATGGAAACTCCATTCCACAAACTGTTCCCCAAGGAGACCCGCAGTGTGAGGCCATGATGCCTGGAAATGCCACAAAGGACATTTTAGGCTGATCATTTGGTAAAATAGTCCTGGGCTAAGAGTAAACCCAGGAACTGGGAAAAGATGTGGGCCCTCCCCGTACTCACAGATGTTTGTGACTGTGACCGCTCATCACGAAAGGAAACGAGCTTTAGGATATAAGCAGAGCAGGCCAAGGACACAGAGCAGAAGCTGACTAGCAAAGACTTGATATGCAAACAGATACAGAATTAGAATAAGTATATTTACTATGTTCAGTTTATACAGCCAGACAGTACATATAATCAAGAAGGTTTAAAAAAAACTGAATTGTACTTTAAGATATAAAATAATGATAATTGAAATTAAATATTCATCAAACAGATTTATCATCATGTTGTAAAAACAACTCAACACCATAATGAACTCGAAGACAGATCAGAAGAAATTAACTAGAATGGCATGCAAAACAAAGCAAGTGTGACAGACCCTCAGGTTTTTCAGCATCAGAGAAAGACTGCTTTACAAATAAAAACAAAAGGCAAATGAATTAACAAAACAATGTAAAAAAGACAAAAGTGTAGTATGTATAATTTCTCAAAATGAACAATGTAAAGAAAGTCAATAGTTCCAAAATTAGACATTGCTATTGACTTAGCCAATGGAAAACAATATCTAGATCAAAATATTTGAGAGGAATTTCTGTAACTAAACATGAAAAGGACAGAAACTTATGATTGGAAAATATACCCATTTTTTATAAATATAGCAGTAGGTATAGCTAGGCGTGCACGCGCGTGTGTGTTACAAGCATGCACCTTCGCGAAAAGGGTATCAAACAGTGATTCAAAGGGACAGAAAATAAAAAGCAACGAGGAAATGTTTAAACGCTGTAGTTAAGGGACTGGTGTTGGTTATTCTACGAGATGTGCTCCTCACACAGCCTGGCTAAATGCTTAACCTGAAAGATCAACTCACCATACTTACTATGAATAGAGCCCACAGGGCAGACCACGACCCCGCAGGCTGAGGGTCCTGTGTGCACTGAAACCACCCCTCCGTGTGGCTCACGTCAGGACAGGAGGCCAACCGGACAGTCGGCCGCGGTGGGCGGTGCGGTTGTGCACGGTCATTAACCTTAGAAAATTCCCAGCCTTTATTGCTTCCCATGAACATAGATTTACTTCAGGTAGACAAAATTAGTTCAATACACAAAATATAATTAATGTAATCCCACACACCAATAGGGTGAAGAAAAATCTTATGATTATACAAAGAAAAAAACCTTAATAAAACATAATATTCATTCCTGATAAAATGTCAAAAACTAAGACTGGAAGGGGCCTTCATCAATTTGATGTAAAATTAGCACTGATGTCAATTAATAAAGAGATATTGCATACTTTCCTGCTAAGATTGGGAATAAGGTAAGGAGGTCTGTGTGATTCCTTAATAGAGAATAGATTGTATACATTTTTCAAAATCAGAGAACTACAGGACATAGAGATTGAGCTGTAATGCATGCTTATTATGCTTTAATTTATGATAATTAGTGTTGACTAATTAGTTGTAACAAATGTACTACACTAGTGGCAGAAATTATCTATAGAAATATTTTGCATAGTCTTTATAATTTTTCTGTAAATATAAGCTTTTTAACAAATAAAGTGCATTAAAAATAATAACACATTGTTGCTTTATCCTTATTCTGTTTTGATCAGCATATACCACTTATTCACTACAGACTTTGAAGTATCTAAGCACTTTAATCATTCTAATAAAAAATAAAACATTAATGAGGGGATTTCATACATGGAGTCCACTTCATCCTTTTGAAAATCATCACAGGCATGACATCTTAATCAAATAGGAAGTCAGTGCTGTGTATCCATTCGAGGTATTCAAAATGATCCAAATTTGGTTTTTTGGATTCTAAAATCCTGGGAGTATTGTAGTAATCTCCTACATGATTTATTTAAGGTGAAAGGAAGTCATAAAGGCAGACCCCTAACCCAATCTGACTTGTTTCCTTAAGAAAAAAAGAGGAAAAGAGACCAAGATTCTACACAGAAGAAGACTAGGTAAGGACACAAGGAAAACAACCACTGAACAAGGGAAGGAGAAAATCTTCGGATAAATCGACCCTGCTCACACCATCATCCTGAACTTCGAGCCTTTAGAAGTACAAGAAATAAATCTCCATGGTTTAATCACCCAGCTGGCTGTACTTTTTTATGGGAGCCATAATAAAATAACACAAAGCCAGCACATATACAGGAGTTTTTATTTTATTTTTTTTACTCGCACGTTTTCATGGATGTTAAAACATTCTCTGAGCTTCATTTTATGCTACAGCATTTACAGAATCCTGAGACAGCATGATTTTACAACTCGAGTTAGTTCCGATTATGTGGAGGAAACATGGTTGTAAATACTGTTGTATACACATTGCATGACATAGCTGTAAATCATGGGTCCCCAGCCCCAGGCCATCAACCAATACGACCTTCCATGGAACCAGGTCCAGTGAGCTGTTCAGAACCAGCTTCAGCGCAAGAGGAGAAAGAGCAGCTAACAAGTGAAGTTCCGTCTGACTTTCGAGCTGCTCCCTGTTGCTGGTGAAATGTCCTGAGCTGCACCTCACACTGGAGCCTGTGGACTTCTGTACTCAGCAACATGAGCGCTCCAGGGAACCACCCATGCGAGGGGTCCAGCTTGCATACATATCTTTGACTCTTCCACACACCCCAAGTATGTGGAAAAATTGACTGATGCCTGGTGTCAAAAAGGTGAGGAACACCTGCAAATCATCTGTGTAATGTGGAAGATTTATGGTGCGCAAAATAAAAGTTCTGCAGTAATTGCTTCTAATTTTGGTAAATGCATAATATGTGAAAAGTTTTCTGGTAAAATGTACTGAAAAATCACCAGTTGAAGAGACAGAAAATGAGCATTCTTTCACCTTTATTCTTTTTCACTTAGCTGAATTTTTAAGGGCAAAACTATTGAAACGACAATGTTTTAAATTTAAAATATTTACATCGTGAATCGCACTAATGTTTTGTGAGAGATTCGTAGGGACAGCAGGCTAAAGTGAATACCCAAGGCCTTTGCTATCGGGCTGTGCTCCTTTTTCCTCAGTTTGCATTCGCGTGCTGCCCGTGCAGTTCTAGTTCCTCCCGGTTCATGCTGGTGATATTTTCATCTTTTGGTCTACTGTTAAGAGTGCAGTTTCTCCTCTTCAGGCCATGACTGTGGTCCTGTCAAGGGTGAACTCATGTGAGCTTTATCTCTACTGTTTCATTTCAGTCCCACCCACATCAAAGTATGTGCACGATCTATCTGAGAATTTGAAAAGGAGTCATTTCTTTACTCGCAATCATACTGCCTGCTTATTTGCTCATGGCCTTCCCAGCAGATAATTTTAAGCCATATTTCAGAATTCTCCATAGAACATGTCCTCTGCCATATTTCAGTAACAGATGAATGTCTTTTTCTTCAGACAATAACCACATAACACGCCCCTCCTGGTTATCTCTTTCTTGGGAAAGATTCTAGCAGCCGTGGACCAACATTCCAGCTGCTCTAAAATCACCCAGTCTGGCTGTTCTCAGTTAATCCACGCTCCTGGCTCCTGTCAAAAGCGTAAAAATGTGAACTAATCGCAAGCAAATGAAGTCTGAATGCCCAGTGTACTCAGAAAATATGCTGCTGCCATTGTGCACGTAAAATACCCTGATAATAAAAGCGCTCAGATGATAAAATGGAAGCAAGTTTCAATAGAAAACAAGCTGTTTAGAATTCTCATTTTGCAGGAGAGAAATTCTCCTAAAATGTTCTCTTTGCTTTTACGCTACAGAGTGTGATTGAAGTGCCTGTCTTAGGGGCCATGTGAATGACTCCTTCAACCCAGAGTCTGCACACAGGGTAGATGCAGCTATGTGAGACATACCAACTTTAATTTCAGTACCAAGAAATATTCTTTCACATTGTAAAGGAGCAATCTGAAAAGAAGCAGGGTTAAGGGGGGACATTTTAAGGAAGAAAATGTGTTGCTAGGTGGTGGAGAAATTTTGGCCGGGGCGAATGCACCCTTCAGTACAGCAGTGGTGTGACAGGAGCTGGAACCTGCGCTCACCTGCACAGAGAAATAAGAATGCGCTCCACTTGGTCACGAGCTCAACGGAATCCAAATCCGTCACCCTCCATGAGTTTTCTTGTCTTTAATGTATGAATATTCTTCTTCCAAATGTTTGGCAACTGTAATTCTTTATTTTAAGACCAGTTGCCGAAAAGAAATAGTTGTCATACAGCATGGTATCTCTCATGCTCTTCCATCGATTATGATATAGTAAACAAGATGCATTTTCTGAGATAAATTAAAATATATGAAATTATAATTATTAAAACAGGTAATGTTGCTCACATTAAAGTGATTATTTACAAGCATTTATTTTTTAAAATTGTGCTTACTTGTATCTTAAAACTGGGAAACATGGAATCATGAGGTATAGATGAAAAGGAGGCAAAGTGTAGCAAAATAACGCAAAGGGAAAAAATATTCATTTTCTTAGTTTTGTTAATTTGCCCTCTTCAGCAAACCTCATCATTTATCTGGTTCTCACTTTACTAAGCCATTAGATAAAAAGGCTCAAGCAGGAGTATGAAATATTGAGATAATACATTCCAAGAATGATGCTAATGGGTCTGGTTAGTTATTTCATGGAAACACACTACTAAAAAATAAAAAATTCTAAAATACTAGGGCTAGTGCATGAAGTAGTGATGCACTATGCTATTTCTATCTAGAAATGAAAAAGTCTTTTCATCTATAAGAGTAAGCAACATATTTGTAGTCCTGAAATATAAAGATTTAAAAGATTACAAAGTGGAAACATGGGTATTTTAATACATTTAGTTTACATGTAATATTTGCAGTTAAAAGCTAACATAAGCAAAATCACAGAGAAGGCTTGAGAAGTTTTTGGTCAGATGGCGACAATATTTTATCCCCAAATCAGTAGATTGATTGGTTTTTGCATTCATGCTTTCAACAATTAGTAAATATATTTCATCAAAAAATCCAAGGTGATGAAAAACAATAAAATTGAGAATCACAACTTCAAACAGCCTGCTTCAGAGCCATCTGCAGTATCACCATTAATCTTCTTGCTTAAAGTTTACAGATGACAGCTCAGGACAACCAGAAGGGAAATCTCAGAGGCTGTGGGTTATCCAGTAGGGCAAGTATTTCCCTGCTGAAATCTGGAAATCAGAAACCAAAGTTCGAGTTAGGGAGAAATCAACACACACTTTGTTTCTCACCATTTATGAAGGAAACTGGTATTGACCCTCCAGCAATTGTCCTTCATGACGTTCCACTCAGTTTTAGCAACTGACACAATGGAAGATCCTTCTTCCCGCCTACCACATTGAGACCACATTGAAATGATCTCAGGAACCACATTGAAAAGATCTTAGGAAATTGGTACTCGGTGTGCCTGTGTGCCCACAAGGTCACTAGACTTTTCCTGTGAGCTAGGGAAGGTATATCATCATATACAGGTGAAAGGAACAAGGCGATATTAACGTAGTAAACAGGAGGATACTAATGTAGTATATGTTGAGAATACTAAATGGGTTAACGATTAGAGCTGGCTGAAAATTTGATAGAGGAAGGAATTTAGTCCAGGATACACTTTAATATTTTATCTATTTTCATTTTATATATATATATATATATATATATATATATATATATATATATATATATTATGGAAAGTAATAATATAAAACAAAGTGTGATTGTTTTAAGTACTATGAAGTTTGAGAATTAGCCTTGTTTCAAGTTTAGCATTTCAGAATTAGATCAAAATAATGAAAGGAGACAGGACACAGGAGAGGATTCTGGGAAGATGACTGCCTGCGCATCCATCCTGCGCCCTCTTTCCCTAACATGGTGTCCTATGTCCTCTCCCTTGTCAACTGGAGCAGTGGCCTGACCTCTGAATGAGGCCGGTTGAAGTCGTCCACTCTGTGGAAGGATTTGCAGAAACACTGACAGTGTTTTCCCCTTTGTAGACCAAGGAGTGCCCCATATATCCTCAACAGTGTAGACTCCAGGAGTCAAGAAATCAGAACAAGGAAGCCTGGGCAGTGTTGCGACTGCACGAAGACCCTTTTGGAAGTCAGCTTTATCTTCACGTGAAAATGCCTCCTAAATTTAAAGATGTGACTAAATGACAGCAGAGACCTACTTGTTCCTGAAAGTGGAGGACATGAGGACAGGTAAGAAGGCTGCATCCAGGCCAGGGGTTTAGCTCAGTGGCTTAAGCACCTGCCTGGCAAGTGCGAGGTCATGAGTTCGATCCCTGGTACAAAAAAATTTAAAAAAAGATTAAAAATAAAAAAAGAAGGCTGCATCCATCAATTCTGGCTTAAAGACTGCTTACTTTTCTACTGTAATCCAAGCAAGGCTGTACCACTTTGTCTCTCTTCACTTTCAGTGTTGCCTAAGTATAATTCTTGCAACACCCAGAGCCCAGCTGTATTGAACAAGCACAGTAATCTCACACTCTAAATGCACCCAACACCTCCACAGAGAAATTCGCAAAAATGGCAGGTTCTCTTGGTATTACTACTTGCCTAAGAAGGCTCAAGGTAGTACACTCATAATTTCAGAACTCATATTTCAAACATGAGTTGAAAAGAAGTTGTCATTAAATACTAATTTACTAAGCTAGAAAACCAAGGCTAAAAAATATGTCAAAGCACAAAGCAAAATTTTAGACCAAGAAATCATTGGCAAAAAAAGGAGAAATCAGAAAAATAGACCCAAGAGATAAAGAGTATGAAGAAATTTTAGAAGGAAAAGAAAAAGAAAAAAGAAATAGAATTTCAAAAAATTTTCCAGATACGCCTCAGACAAAGAAAAAAAACATATTTTGGGAAATAAAGAAGTGGGTAGAAAAAGACATTTGAACATCCCAAATTTACAAGATGAAAAAGCTTCTTTAGAAAATACTAGAGTAGCATCATAAAACAATGCATCAGTAATTTTAATCATCTTTCAAAGTAGAAACTGTGCAAACATGCAGCTAATTGGAAACAGTATCAGCCTTATTCCCCACCTGAAATAACTCTTGGAAAAGTGCTACTGTCACAAGTATTCTCCAAGTACAAACAAAAATGCAAACTAAGAATGGCAATCTGTAAGCATACTAACTTTAAAATTAAAATCACAGAGAAGGAGCAAACTGTTGTTCACAAAGCTACAGAGACCTGGGTAAATGAAACAACAGTAAAATTGTTAGTATGACGACTTTAGTAGGGTACTTTAACTCTTTGAGTATCAACCTAGAAGACAAAAAAAAAATCAAAGAATTAAATTATAAATGTATATGATTAAAAATTAAATAAAGAACAAATAAATGTGAAAGTGATATCCTTGTAGACTTAGGATCTTACACTGTCAGAAAATGGAATATTTTTATTTACATGTTTGTGAAACATTTACAAAATCAATCACTTTCTTTGTCAAAAAGATGAATACATCTATGCTTCAAATGTAAAGCACGTGAAAATGGTAATACTGTATTGAATGTTGATAATTCACTAAGGCTAGCCTTTAGGTGTTCTTACCACATACATTTATAAAACATAACTATGGAAAATAAAGGATAGCATAATTTGACCATAGTAATCTTTCCTCTGTATTATTATAAACTATAATATATACAATAAAGGACACCTAAATATATCTTTGAATGAAAATTTTATTGAATGTATTATGTGACAGTGAGATAATAAGTAAAATAATATATACATAAAAGGCTCAAAAAGCACAATTACTTGAGAATACATCCCTAAATCGGAACCCATTTATTAAAAGAGACCATCACAAGAAAATTTACAATTTTGTAAAAAAGAAAAAAGAAAATATTCCTCCTCACAAAAACTATGGAACCAGATACAAGCAGGCCCCAGAAAAGGGAAAAATTAGCATGAAATGTCATATTTATTTGAAAAAAAAATACAAGAACACAGGAAATTTTTGCACATTCTAACACTATAAAATATAATTCAAACAAAGCCCAAGTAAGAATTGTAAACTGATAACAAAACTAAACATAATGAAAAATAAAATGGTATTACTCTTTCAAATGAAAGTATAATGTTATGTCAAATTATTTTCCCAATGCTCTATTGTGCTAAAATACAACACAAAATCTGCCTATATATCTATGTAGTTCAATGGCATTAATAAGCATTTATATTTTTGTGCAATATCATCAACGTATACCTCCATAATTCTTTGCTCTTCTGAAACTGAAATTTTATATGCTTTCATTTATTTATTTATTGTTTTGGTGCAGAAATTGAACTCAGAACATTGTGCTTGCCAGGCAGGTGCTATGCGGCTGAAATACATCCCCAGGTTCCACGTAACCTTTTAAGCAGTTTCTCACTCCCCAAACTCCAGCCCACTGCCACCACCACTTTGGTATCTTTGCAAGTGACTCCTGCAGTTACCTCACACAATTGAAGTTACCAGCATCTGTCTTTTTATGACTGATTTATGTTACTTAGCATAATGTCCTTAAAGTTAATCCACATTAGAAAGTTGGTCAGAATTTCCTTTCTTTCTATGAATAATTAACCTCCCATTTTATGTGTGCACCATGTTTGCTTACTTATTTAGCATTCAGCAGATTTTTTGGGTTACTTCTATGTTTTAATTTTTGCAAATAATGCCACTAGCAACATGAGTATACACATATCTTTCCATGCTGCTGCTGTAATAATTTTGGACATAGACTTGCTGATCATATGATAATCCTATTTTGGTGTCTTGAGGAACTTCCATACTGTCTCCACAGCAGCTATGCCATTTCCTGCTCCCCACCAACAGTGTACGACTGTTCCAGTTTCCCCACATCTCAATTTACACTTTTTATTTTTATTTTCTAGAGCAGTCATCCCAATGACAGTCAATTTAATTATATTAATACCTTATGAAAAAGAGTTCAAAAGAAAAAGAGAAAAGAGGAAAATACATAAAATTAAAAGAAAAAGCTAAGAATAAATATACATTTTAAAGAGATTAAAGCAGTCATAAAAATATATACAAAACTTTCTCATAAGACATTTGAAAGTTTAAAGGAAATGGATGATTTCCCAGAAAAATATGTATTGCCAAAATTCATCCGAAGAAAAAAGAAGAAACTTAAATACATCAGTTACCATAAGAGAGTTTAGAAAAAGACGCTTAAAGATCTACCATTGAAAAAGGCAGTAAAAACAGATGGGTTCCCAGCTGAGGTTTATGTAACAGGAATTTTATATAACCTTTAAGAAAGAGCTTTTCAAAGTTAAATTATTTCAGGCCTTAGAAAAAAGATAAAAGGCCCCTCCAATTCACTTTTAAAGATCTTTTAAAAATAAGTCTTTTAAAAATCTGATGAATATAGAACAATGAAAGATTATAAAACCGTTTAGTTTAAGAAGAAAGATGAAAAATTATTAAAATAGTAAGTATGATATTATGGTCATATTTTCCTTTATTTACTCAACATTTTGTTGTCAGTGATCACCTAAAATATTCTGGACACTATTCTATGTGTCAGGAATATAGAGTCAAAAACTTTTAAAATATCCACCATCTTCTCATGGAGCTTTCGCCTTACTGTCAAGAGGAAGATAAACAAAATAAATAGTTAATATTTCCCTAATATGTTAGATGGTAATCAGTGAAATAGATAAAAATAAACAGAAAGTGCAGACAGAAGGGTGGTCCCCCCCCCACCGCCGGGGGACAGACATCTGTCCACTCTGAGTGGTCAGTGTAGCTCTCTCAGAGAAGGCCTGACTTAAGGGGCAGACACAGACAGGAAGGGCTGCGGTGTTAGAGGTACGGCCAGAGGCCACTCCAGGCAGCGGGAAAGTCAACGCAAAATCTTCAGGAGTGACAGAGCGCACAATCCACATGGGTTAAAAGAAAATATAGTGCAAAACGTGTAGAGAGCAAAGTGATAGAACCTATCTGATCTTTTATGAACCATTTTTGAGGCTATCAACAGACATCCAACATTATCTGAATTCCCTTTCAAATCAGAGGCTTTCCCCCAGGTAAGAGTTTATGTGCCTTTGATTAAGATGGTAATATTGAAGATTAAAAAAAATCCATGATGAGAGAGGGAGAGGGAGAGGGAGACAGAGACAAAGAGAGACAGAGAGACAGAAAGAAACTCAAATAGACATCTATGGATTTAATGTACCAAATGCAAGGGGAAAATGGAAGCAATAAGGGTGATCTCAATGATCGTGGCTTGTGAAACTTTCATTAAGACAAACCACAACATGAGGTTGAAAGACGAGGGATGAACAAGTACGGGTCAGGACAGGTGGAGATCGCAAGCTCTGTTTTGAGGGCATCAATTTTAAAGTGCCCCTTGGATACACATGTCTTATCAAATAGAGGGCTGGATATTGGAGACTTGAGTTGAAAGGGTGACTCCCTGTCTAGTAATAAGTTTGAAAATCTTATATCTATAAACCAAAGACAGATGAGATTGGCAAAAGAATTTAAGTGAAAAGGAAGATGTTCAGAAAAGCTTTCCAAATTTAAGAAGGATTTCTGTGGAGTGCTAAAGTTGAGAAACTATTTGAAGGGATTTCAATAAAGGATGGGAAGACATGAATCAAAGGAAGGAATACAGATAATTTAGAGAAATTTTTAGTTTAAGAAGGGGAGAGATTGGGATGGTAATGGGGCTCAGAAATAGGATGAAGAGAATTTTAACAGATAATTCAAATAATAAAAATGTTTATGTCTACTGGTGGTGAAATAATCAATTAGAATAGAGAGGGACATCCCTGGGCCAATGTCTTTGGAGGAGAGGGAAGGACAC